>JAVQJG010226403.1:0-12292 GCA_036024015.1 Craterocephalus amniculus
TAGGATCTGTTAAAGATCAGATTTTCCCGTATATCCCCGGAAACATTTTGGATATGTGGCAGATACATAAACTTGTATACTGTTGGATCTCTCCGGATATTAGGCCTTTTTGTCCAGTGCTGTGGTACTTAAAGAGGCTCAGGAAAACATTCCCCACACCCTAACACCATCAGCAGCAGTCTGAACTGCTGATACAAAAGAGGATGGGACCATACTTTCATGGTCTTTACTAATTCGGATTTTACCATCTGAATGTTGTTTCCTTCTTCTATTGTCCAGTTTGGGTGAATCTTTTATCCTCAGTTTCCTGTTTTTAGCCGACAGGAGTTACACCTGGTGTGCTGCAGCCCATCTGCTAAAACACTTTTACATGTCTAAATGCATGCCATGCTGCCATGTGATTGGCTGATTTGCTATTTGCGTTAACAAGCAATTGAACAGATTTATCAAACCTAGTTGCTGTGTGTCAATAACAATAGAAATAGAAAAAAAGGATAGAAACACATCAGATCTCAAACCTCTTTCAGCTCCAAAACTAAAGATAAACTGAACCTGCAGCAGTCCTGTGTAAAACAGGCTTACAGAGTTGACTACAATTGCAAATAAAAATCAACATCCTCCCCCCGAAATAAAAACAACCTAAAAAAAAACGATCAAAAAAAGGAACAGAAAGGTATACTCACCCAAGACAATTCATCGTTTTAGCTGTCGCCCATCGCTTTCAAATTAACAAAATAGATGCATAGATCACACCACCTACAGCTAAGCACTAAGCAGAGTTGTGGATTTATCTTCTTAGATGTGCTTAAGGTGCCGTGGGGCTGTTTTTACTGCATGTAAAGGAAAACTGTCAGCTCACAGAGAGCTGCCCAAACTCTGAGCAGAAAGAATTGAAAACACAAAAACCCCATGAGAGAGAGGAAGAGCGGTGTGGGATGGGTGGGGGCTGGCAACCATACCCTCTATCAATGTTGTTATTGGTGCTTGTACAGATAGGAGTGTTCTAAACGTTACAGCAACCAATGCAGGAGCAGATAATACACTCACGTCATTCAATGCAACAAAAAGTATCTAATCTCGCATTGATGGAAATCCTTCTTTCGGTGTATTATTAGACCTAAACAGAGATGAAAGCGGTGTAGTAGTAGTAGTAGGAAGGGGTAGAGGTGGAGCCAGCACAGAAAGAGGATAAGAGGTTTGATTGGCTCCGGTTGTTGGAGAACCACAATCTGTGGACAAATCGTCTGGGGATCCAGAAAAAACGGGACTAATGCTGGTCAATTCTGGCCTATAAAGCAGCACGCGACTCTGAGTGCCAGGACAGTTATTCATGGTGTGTTTTTTGGCATAATTTCGTCTCACGGGAAGCAGGTTTTATTTTTTTATTTACCTGAAGGGGCTGTTACTATTAAATAATGTTTCCATGGAGGCAGCGCTCAGCTAAAGGAGCATGTGGCTCAGCATCACACACAACTTCATGCTGGGAATGCATCTCACATTGCCAGCCTTCATTGTTTTGATGAAAAATTTAAGCCTGTGCCACTTTATGACAGTTTAGTGTCTCAATTTCACTCCTGTTGAAGATGCTGAAAGTGACTTGGTACTGCAGGTTACTCTTGATTTACCTCGAGTGGTAGATGAACCCTACTGGCGTGTATTTTTCTAATGACAAGCTGTTGGGGAGACATTTCTAACCTTTCCAAACAGCAAAAACTGCTGCTTATGAGGTCAGATTATTACAGTTTTGCAATCTGAAAAGGTGAAAGATTTGGGTTTTATTTAATTGTATGAAAGCTTGAGAGTGATTTTGATTTTTTTTTTTTCAGACTGAAGTATCAATTCAACAATTCTGACTTACAGCAGGCAAACTTTACAAGACAGCCCAACACAAAACAGAGGCAGAAACAGGCAAGCAGGCAGGTTACATAATCACTCCCAGCGAGTGAAGAGCTGTGGCTCCTACCTGATGCTGGAGATGAGCTGCCGGTGCTCATCTGTGATGAGTACCTCCGGCAGTACCGAGGCCAACCACTCGACTCTCTTCTCTGCTGCGTACTGCTTCAGCACAGCAAAGAGTTTCTCTTTCACTTCCGGCTCGTCGCCTAGAATCTGGTCAACCTGACAAAGACGGTGAAAACAATAACATTAGTCGTCAATATGAGGGATGGTGGAGCTTTAGTGTCACTATGAATATCATCAGTTTCATTATGAAGACATGAAAAGAGGCCAACTGGATGATGTATCAATATTAGATATGTAGGTGGCAAATTAATGTGAACTTGAGTTAATTAGGATTCAAAATTATTTTGAAGGTTAATATCAAGAGTTTTTAATCAAAGGAATAACAATCGTTTCTAAACTCCTGGTTTTATTTAATGATAAAGAGTAAATTGAAGCCTGAACTTTACTCTGTGTAAGTGGAAGTTTATATTTACACAAAAAAAGATCCAAAAACGGGTTTCTGATAGGGATGAGCATAATTAATCGCTGATCGATTAATAAATTGTTAAGATTTTATTCGATTATATCATCTTTTAATCGATTAATCGAATGCATCTTTATACTGGTGCATAAGTTGTATGTAGGTGCTTATTTTCCAGTGTAACCATTTGATTACTCCCATTAAACTGCCACAAGAGTCATTCATCTTGTAATTAAAATCTAAATGAGGAAAAGCTCATATATAAGCTATTAATATTGGATTTTGATATAGAAATATTAATGGTTAATCAATAATCGATAGTTAATTCTCCTAATAATCGATTTAGAAAATTTGATCGAATGCCCATTCCTAGTTTCTAATGCTCATCAGGCTTAAATTTTTTATTAAAACCATCTTTAAGAACTTTGACTTCACCAACTGAAGAGTTATCCTCTGTAGGATTGACCAGTCAACAAAGGTCATTCAAAGATTAAGGTGTAAAACAGTCTGTAAAGTCATAAAGGAACCTGAGACAGCTTTTAAATCACTTATCAACTATCTTTAATTAGCTGGTATGAAAGTTCTGGGACCCATCAGGGGAAAACTCTGATTAGTAGGTTTTATAGACCGATGACAAGAGAACGTTTGGGTTTAAATGAGAAAGTAAAGAAAGCATGGTGGTGGTAGCATCATAGCTTGGGCCTGCTTTGGAACCAAGACAACTTCTTATTTGGACTTACATTTACATGGACAAATATTTCACCTATGAAACTGATAGTGAAAATGCTTTAAGTCATATTCATATAGAAATAAGTGTTATAAACTTATTCAAACAGCTGGATATGGTTGTACAGAAACACCTAATGTCACTTTTTTATCTTATTAAGGCATTATCTTATTTGAAATGTCACAGTTGGTGAAGAAATATTCATGTTTACACACAAAGCAGTCTGTGGACTCAGAAGTACCTTCCTGTTGAACTCCAGAGCCTTGTGCTTGCGGTCCAGCCTCGCCCCCTCTCCCCCAATGTGGCTGTCCTCCATACTGACGCTGCGCTTCTGCCTCGGACCGAGACCCAGGACGCCCAGACGGAGCGTCCTGCCCTGTGAGGCCTTGATGAGTGACGCAGCCATCTCGTGCTGCCTGACCGGGATGCCGTTCACCTCCATGACATAATCCCCGGCCCTCAGACCTGCGCGCCCAGCCGGGGAACACGGGGAGCAGTCCTCCACCAACAGGGGGCAGTCTCCCACAATGGTAAACCCAAAACGGCCATCCGGACCCGGTATGATGTCCATCTGTACAGAATTTTTAAAAAGCTCAAATTAAACACCAATCAGGAGCTTCTGCTTCAAATTACTGAATAATAAAGATGCAAACAAAAGCAGCACAGCTGCTGCAGGACCTGCTGTATGCGGGACACCACTCCGATGCTGGGAGGGATGTTCTTCTGAGTCTGGGCGATGGCGATGACGGCTTGTGGAGCCAGAGTTGACACATTATGGCCCTCAATCTCCAGGACCTGGTCCCCCGCCTGTAAGCCTGCCAGGTGAGCGCTGCTGCCTTCCTCCACGGACAAGATGTGACTGGGTCCACTTCCTCCAAGCTGGAAGCCGAAATCCTCCGGCCATCCTTGGTTGGATGAGGGCATGCTGAGGACTAGATCAGAAGAAAGAAGAACTTTAGAAGGTGGGGGGTTATAAGATGGCAAATAAAAAAGCGCATACTTACCCCTTGCAGCCCAGGCATTCAAGTCTAACTCCATTAGAAATAACGAATAATAAGCTGTAACAGCACAAAGTATTCAGTTTGATGCAGTTCCCTGTCTCCCTGCTCCTCCCGTGTCTCTAGTTGTACTATCAAGTGCAGATTCGTAACCCTCCACCCTGAACCGTGACACACTCAGCGGTCGCTGACCTGGTTCATACACTCAATTGCAGCCAATCAGAAAAAGGCGTCGCAGCGATTGTGACCTTAATTAGCTGAAAAGACAAAAGTTCCTCCAGATAATTTTTTTTTTTTGGTCGGTTAGCACGCATCCGAGTCTCCTGTTGAATGTTAATTATGCAATTTAAAAAAGAGCATATCACCGTCTGCTGGAGAGTGAATTCATCAAATTACATCCAAATAGAGTATGACTACAATAAAACATATTAACCCAAATGAGCCAGTTTAAAAAAAAAAAAATGTTTATAACATTACAGATTAACAGGAATGAAGATGGTCTTTTTTATTTTCTACTCAGCTGGAGGAGCATGATCTGCTCCACAGCCACAGCTCAGCAGGATTCACACAGTGGACGAAGCAGATAAAAGACTTACAGAAATCTTTAGATGGATACCGTGAGCCCCGTTTGCTCTGCCGGAAAGAGTACCTGCCCTTTTTGTTTTGCAAAAACTTCTTCATCTTGCTGGTGAAACGGCAGGTGGCCTGCTAGCAGGCTGTTATCCCCTCTGTCCTCTCAAGTGCAACGTAAAAAAAAAATAAAAAAAAGGCAAAGCTCACACAACCCCAAAGTCAAACCGGAAAGGAAGCCACAGCAGCTTCCTCATGAGCAAAGGGTGAGTTTGCACTGAAAAGCGAGTGCAGTCTCTCTGTGAGTGTGTCAAGGAGTTGGTCCTGTGTCTCATCCCTGATTCATCCTTGGGCTAGCCTGCTTGCACACTGTTAATCAGAAAACTGGGACGCGTGCACCCGCGCACCTCGGTTCCTTAATAATTCTGTCTCCAAAAAGGGTATTGTGAGGCCTCATTTTTCTATAAATACACCAGCGTGTCTTTTTCCTCCTCCTCCTTCTCTTGGCTAGGTGGCTCTCCGAGGGACTGCTCCTGGCCCAGAATCACTCTGCGTCGATGCAAAGGAAGCCTGATGAGTACTAATTGGAGCATCTGCTTGCCTGGAATTCTGCGTGTCCGCGTGTGTAATCGCACTCAAATGTTCGGCCCACTGAGAGGGTGCAGGGGCAATTTAAGACTTTAGCCTGGAGGATTAGTAGGATTATCAGCTGAATCTTCAGCTCTCCCCCACCCCTCCCCCTTTGTCATTAATACAAAAGGGACACATGCTCTCCTTTTTTGATGATATGTAAGCTGACTCTAGTGGAAGCCTGTTATGAGACCTGCAGTATAAGTCAATAACAATGCATTTAGACTGTGAACTGCTACAAAACAGATGCAAACATATAAGGAAGCATTTGTGAGTTTCAGATTTTTCAAAATCTAATATAATTGAATTCTCCATCAAACATGCAAATATGTTGTTATTTGATTCCAAACTCTGTTCCTTCTTCTCAAATTTAGTGTTACACATAAAAATGACCAGCAATCCAGCTCAAGGATCCCATTAATACTCATTCAACCAGCAGAATGACAGATATGGAGATAAAATTAAATGAAAAATTGTTGGGCTTTTTGGAGCTTCAATCTCCAAAAAAACAAACAAAGAATAGTTACTTTCTCATCTGCTCAGATACTGGTGAAGGCTTATTATTAATCAGATCAGTTGCTGGCTCTGGGATGGACGCAGTCTCCTGCAACAGGTGCTCAATAGTCTTATTTTAGGCCCCTTTTCTGTGTCATAGTGTATCAACCTTAAATGTAAAGAAAAGTATTAAATGCTTAATTATAAACAGCCTTCAGTGCGAATAATAATAGGATCACCGTCATCAGTCCATCTTTCTGCGTGCAGTCTGTGACGTCAAACAACTAAACCCAAGAAGAGAGCAGAGGTTTGAGTTGAAGCACAGTGTATCATCATGGAAGCAGGGTTATTTTAAAAGGCACAAGAAGTGTTTTGAGGGCAAGAAGTCCAGTATTTGAGAGAGAAACCAAGGAAGCCTGCTCTCAAATTGAAAAAACGTCATTCTTGATTCAAGACACAAATATAATTCCAAGATTTTACTAGTGGAAGTGGTGGGGCCATTTAGCTGTAGGCTCTTTTAATCTTTGAAAGTAATGGAACAAAAGACAGTGGGTGATGTCTCCAATATACATGATCAACTTTCTAGCTTTCATGAAGTAACCTAAGTTAGCAAAGGTGCAAATCAGGAACTTATCTAAGTTTGATAAAGAAAGCAAACTTGCTAACCTTGACATAGAAAGCGAGCAAATGTGCAACTTTACTCACTTCAGTAAAGAAAGAAAATTTAACAACTATAGCCTACTAACTTTAATAAAGTAATAAAGTAAACTACTTTGCTAATAAAGTAAAAGAAACCACATATTTTTTATTTGCACCTTAGAAAGTAACTGCTGTGATTAAACATTTTGCATGAAATTGCTCTAATTCACTGTTTGCTCGGTCTTTATTCATTCTTGAGCCTGCTTGACCACCACAACTAATCCTACCAAACAGCTAAATGCTGCTGATTTTATTTAAAACCAGACATGGCTGAGACAGAGAGGAGACATCTCTTTCACCCCCTTGGCAACAAGTTGCTTGAGTTTTAATGTTGATTACATGCCAGATTACTTTTGAAATGCATTGATATAATATACTACTATGAATGAAAAATTTCTTCCACCTGAGGAGAAATAACTGAAGAAGCCTGGCAGTGAGATGGTTGGAGTGTAAACAGTCATTTGTGGCAAAGTGCACAATAAGGAACAGCGGTTTGGTACACACTGAATAATTTAGCGTAACTGACTGTATCTCCATACACACTGTTCAATTTAAGTCCTCTCATACAACTGAAACCACAACAGTTAACTCATATGGTACAAGATGGCAAACATACAGCAAACTGGTATGATGAGCAAACCTGTAAAACTATCTCAGGGACACTTCTCACTATTACTGTCCCTCAAAATACACTCGCATCACTGTTAAGTAAAAACTTTCCAGTTAAAATCGTTAAGACAGCAGTGCAGTACAAAAAATCAACATCACATGCCGTACCTTTTTAAACAGCATCCATGAAGGTGCACACACGGTCCGAGTGATGCTCCCCTCTCCCGCTCTCAGACCTGTAACATGAGTGCAGGGCCATGTCCGCAACCAGATCCAACAGGTGTCTAGTGATGCTCGCTGCATTGTGTGCGGCTCTGGATGGCTGAGACACAAGAGAGAAGAACACACTTTGAGTTAGTTTTTCATGTGGGCTCTGAGGTCACAATTTCATTTGAGAGCAGTTCAGAGATGAGTGGTTTTAAAATAGCAAGAGAAAGTTTAAAGGTACAGTGTGTAAGAATTACTGATATATAGTGGTAAAGATGACCATAGAAATTACTTAAAATGTTAAGCACAACCATGAATAATCAAAGGAGGAATGATGAAGTTGCTTTCTCAAATGTCTGTATTGTTAAGAATAATGCATCAGCAGGTAACATACAACTTTAATCACATAAAAGTTATATAAGATTATTATTCTCAAATGAAAGGCACATATCTCATACCACATTTATTATGATAAAGTACTGACAGTGCCATATTTTTTTTCCAAACAATGCATTTGTTCTTGCAGCATCTTTCTTAGAAGCACTCTGTAGACTAGTTGTCTCATACAACATGACAGTGCATAGATATAATGTATGGTTTATCGGTATGGGGTCTTGGTGGCCTGGTTATTCTTTATTCTTTGGAAAATCATGTGAAGTGGAATGGTTTGTAGCTGCAGCCACCAAAGAATTTGAAAATGTACTATGAAAAGAAATGTCTAATGTAAAATACTTTTTCTAGTCTAATTGTTTTTGGGAATCATAAACAGGTATGCTCCATTAAACAATCTAAAGTTGAGGATAATCATCGATCATGATCCAGCATTTGTTATCGGCACATAAAATGACTAAGGTACAGTAGTGTGTGACACTGGTAATGCTTATCCTAGTTACATTGTTAGCCATCAATAAATGATATTTTTATTGACGTTTCACACTTTTTTGGAAACATGGTTTTAAAAAATAATTTTATCTTACCCTTTTAATATGTTAATCAGACAGTATTTGATTTAGCGCAGTGTTGGACGATGATGTCATCCTCTTCTCACACCCTTCCGCCTGTCTCGACCCATCATCAGCTGTTAGCATGAAGCTACATGGATGCTAAGGAAGTAGCATTGTTTACGAATGCAGAAGACGAGCGTGGAGCGAAAGAAACCCTGTTGGCAAACCAAGCCAACTATCCCGACGTCAAATCAAAACAAAAAGACACCAAGGGGGTAGCTTGAATAGGGATAATAAGGGAGGACCCAACAAACTGCTTTAGAAAAGTTTTGTAAATAAAGGAGACGTTTAGCATTGGCGCTTATGGGTCTGGGGTTAGCGTGCTAACGTTTGTTATTCATTCGAGACACTTTTCGGAAACTTGACCCACATTTTTTAAGCTTGAAAGTCCTCGGTATGTTCAACTAAACTTTAAAAAAAGTAAGAGGTATTTTGTTAAGTTGTATGCATGCACGTGCTCGCTTTGTGTCGAACACCTGTTGTTTAGCTACCTCTGTGTGATGCTGACAGGTGAATCATGGACTTCCTCACTTTGTTTGCTGTCTACGTCGGGGTGGTGCTGACCTGTATATTTCTAGTCTGCAAATACTCGGGCCAGCAACACAGCCCCTTTATTAAATTGTTGAACTATGTAACAAAGGTAAGTCGCTTTTCTCTGTACTTCATTAAAACGAACACTGAGTGGCGCTATTGGCTCAGTTTTACTCATTCCACTAACTGTTTTTACCTTCACAGGTATTCTCTACATTTACACCACTGTGTCTTCAAAGGTTTTCACAGTCGACTTTGCACAGGCTGTTTCATCAAAGGTTTGTTGTCAAAACCTCCGAGGTAGTCTGATTTCATTGCATTTGCCGTCATTCTGCGTCATTTCTTTGTGATTTCAGGAACAGTATGTTCATCTATCTGCACATACTGCTGGAGGGAGCTGTGTATGCAGAGTTCACCTATGAAGTGTTTGGCTTCTGCAGGGAGATGGACACTACTTTGACCAGCTTGTCCGTGCCTTACATTCTTCTGGTGATCAAGACCTTCATATTCTACCTCTGCATAAAGAGCGATCCAGGTTAATTTTATTCCATTTTGAGCATATTCATGCAGATTTTTAAGGTAGAATGGTTTGGTAAAATTGGAGTTCTGTAGACTTTTTGTACTCCACCTGGAGATTGTACCATTTTATCCTGTTATTTCAAGTTTAATCGGTTCATATAACTGCATTCTTGTATAATTTACATTACAGTTCTTGTCACCCATGCATAATATTCCGAAGTGATAAACGTTACCTATTCTATTTACAGTACTGCACTATTTTGTTGCAGCCTTTGTAGCCCTTTTATTATATGGATTTCAAGGTAGTAGGTAGCAGTTAATTTGGATGATAAAACAAGTCACAGTGAGCGTTATTTTCTGCAAGGTGAGCCTCATCTTATTTTCACAAATTTCTCATCTCTCCACTCAACAGGCACTGTGACAAAGAGCAAAGTCTCTAGCCAGCTGCACATCTATCCATACGATGGGAGACTGTTTCACCCTGGAGTCTCATGTCCAACCTGCCAGCTTGTCAAACCAGCTCGCTCAAAACACTGTAGTGAGTTCTAAATTCTGTCCTTTTCTTGCTGGTATTGTCCATGTTAGAGTATATTCATTTGGAATTCAGATAGAAAAGGCAGAAAATGCATTTTTTGTGCTGATTTTAAACACTGCTCTTCAGGGGTCTGCGATAGGTGTGTCCAGCGTTTCGACCATCACTGCGTTTGGGTTAACAACTGCATTGGCGCTCAGAACACACGCTACTTCCTGCTCTACCTCTTCAGCGTTTGCCTCATGGCAGGTGACATCGCTTTGCTGACTGGAGACATGCTGCTTCATGCTGTGCTGCGCTCTGGGCTCTTAAGAGCCAGTTACATAGATGAGCATGGACAGCAGCAGCAAGCGGGGCCTCTGTTTGTTGTACAGGTACTACTAAGATTCTGAAAGTATAAATATTCTGTAGCTGTATTTATTCCGTAAGTGACATCATGTTCAACTTTTTTCTGCCTCTGCAGCATCTATTTCTGACCTTCCCTCGAATTGTTTTCATGCTGGGCTTCCTGGTGTTTGTCTTCCTCCTCCTGGCGGGTTACACCCTGTTTCATTCCTACCTGGCTCTGGTCAACCAAACCTCCAACGAGTGGTACAAAAGTCGAGGTTCTTTTTGTCAGCACTGCCATCCGGCTGCAGTCCCCGATCATCTTTGCAACCCCATCCCAGATCACTCCAAAAGATACTACTACAGCCGAGGGCTCCTCCGAAACCTGGGAGAGATTTTCTTTCCTCCACAGACTGTTAGGAAAAAGGACAACTGACAAAAGAAAAAAAGGTGCCTTTTATATTGACTGGTTACATTCTCCAATATTGAGAAAATAAAATGTTTTGATATTTTATTGATTTTATGCCTCTCATAAGTCAATGTTTGTTGACTGATTATTGTGACTATAAGCTCTGTACTCTATTCAGTTCATTTATTTTAGTCATTGGCAGGTGACGGTTGAATGAAGAGTGGATTTCACCATAGTTTATCAACTACAGCAAACGTGCTTTATCAAAAATAGATTGTACTTTGTGCATTTAAACTGTGTGGATTGCGAAAGTCTTGAATCAGCCAGTGGAGGACGTAGAAGGAGCAGTAGTCTGTTAAAAGGTTTTGATTCACTAGTGGGATCATTATGGACAAAACTCGCTTACAAGTACATAAAGCTTTTTCTTTCATTTTCCTTATTTTTTTCATAGCTTAAACACTCCCTATACTAACACGTTTTCATAAATGTTTAATTTCAGTCTTTTTCATTTAGTTTTTCACCTGAAATTAAGTCTGTGATTTTACGTCTGGAACGGGTTTGTGGCAGTAGGTGCACCGGAAGTTGGCCGGACCTTTTATGATGTAGCTCCTGTCCCTTTAAGCCGGTGCGGAAGTGATCGTAGAAATGCTTCAACAGGCTGCGGAAGGTCACGTTTGTTGTCAGACGAGTTTCAACACCGCACATATTTAACGAAACAGTTGCGTGAACCAGTTTTAAACCTCCACGAAGACGCAGACACTGGACGCGTCTTCGCTGTACATTAACCGTAAAGTTCGCGGCCGTTTAGCGGGATAAAACGTAAGAAACCCCACTTCAGTATCCGGTTTTAGTTTTTAATTCAAACCGACTAACTTTTTGCTATTTCCTGATGTCGGGGTCAAAATGCACACGGCTGAGCGGGGCGCTGGTGAAGCAGCTGCTGGACTCTGTTGACAGCATCCTGTTCGACTGCGACGGGGTGATCTGGCGCGGGGACCAAGCCATCCCCGGAGCTGCCCAAGTCATAAACCTGCTCAAGGAGCACGGCAAGAAAGTCTTCTTCGTCACCAACAACAGCACCAAGACGAGGAAGATGTACGCGGATAAGATGTCTACGCTGGGCTTTAACGTGACAGAAGAGGAGGTGTTTGGGACGGCGTACTGCTGCGCCATGTACCTTAAGTCTGTCTGCAGGCTGGAGGGGAAAGTCTACCTGGTAGGAAACGACGCCATGAGGCAGGAGCTGGAGACCGTGGGGATCCAGCAGACCGGGTTGGGACCGGACCACATCTCCGGTAAGCAGACCGACTGGGCCAGCGTGCCTCTGGACCCCGAGGTGAAGGCGGTGGTGGTCGGTTTCGACGAACATTTCAGCTACATGAAGCTGAACCGAGCCCTGCAGTACCTGATCCAGCAGGACTGCCTGTTTGTGGGAACCAACAGAGACACCAGGCTGCCTTTGGAGGGAGGCAAGGCTGTCCCAGGTAGAGATACACACTTCACCTCACTCAGACTTTAGTTATTAACTTTCATTCATAATTTACTGGGGATGTAACATTCATTGATTTTAAGTTATCGATTTCATTTTTTTGCCAATTTTTCCCCCCTAACAA
>JAVQJG010226409.1:0-14106 GCA_036024015.1 Craterocephalus amniculus
CAAATCCTCCCCGCTGTGCTCCAGAGTGGATGTTTCTAACTCCTATTATCCTTCTTTAGGAAAAAAAAAATGTTTCACAAGTTTAATTAATTGGCGAATGTGTGGAATTGAATTAATGAATTTGTTTGTTTGCCCCTTGCCACAATCTGTCGTCTCACACAAACCAGGTACTAACCACATGACGTCACTTACCCGCGTCTCCGTCACTTCACTGGCTCCTGTCCAGTCTCACTGGCTCCTGTCCATCATAGTGTTTTTCTAGCGTTATTGCTACTTTTTGGCTACTAGCTCCCAAAGTTTTCTTGTCGTCATTCTTGTGATCAGCGAATGCTCAACTTTTGTATGATGGTGCTGTTCTCATGTTTTTATTGTGTTTGCCAATTGTTTTAGCCGAGTTCCCCCTTGTGATTTTGCTCTGCTACGTGTTGAATTTGCAGCTTGCATCTGATGCTGCTCCCTGTATTATAAGCTTTCATGATGAAGAGGTTGTGTATTTTTAACACTAAGAAACAATATGTCACAGAGTAGACTGTGGGTCTCCGCTCTGCCAGAAAACTCTATTTCAACTTCACCTTCCTCCTCACACTGCAGCCGGATTTTTCACAGTGACATTTTTAAACATGACACTGAACAGAGCAGCGCTGCACAGCTCTTTATATGAATGCTGAAAATCCTCTAAGTTTAACACCCCAGCAGGTGAAACATTGCCCCACTCAAATATCTACTGTTTGATCGATTCGGCCCCGCGAATTAAAACCAGTAGAGTGTGGAGAAAAATGAATTGGCTGGATTAAAAAAGAAATGCAATCAACAGGGGGGACAAACCCCGCTCCTCACTCTCTTCCCTTGTGGGGCGATCATCATTATTTTCATAATATACTTTTAAGAATAATTTGAATGTGTGCAGAGGCAAAAAGAGAAAAAAGACTCCCACTCCTTGTTCTCTTCTCGTCCTGAGCTGTCTCTCCAAATCCAGATGGGGGGGTGGAGTAACCCCGCTGCTCGTCCCTCCTGCTGTTGAGTGTGGAAATAGCGACAAGAAGCTCCTCCTTAAAGGTGAAAAAAGTCGACTAGTACTGACATTAAATGGGTTCGGAAGCACCATTAGCATTTCAACCAGGGTAGCTGAGAAACCTGCTCAGGTCTGTGGAGGGAATGTTAATCATTTTGCAGTTAGAGCAGGCTGCATATTTGCATCTAGTTTCTTCCTCCTCTTTGTATCCACAAATTGCCATCCTTAATCTTAAAAATATGAGCGGAGACTAACATTTAAATGGCACCCCAGGTGAGGTGAACGCGATGAGGTGAAAATTATTGAGTTCAAGAGTCAATGAGTTCTCTTCCCCTCATTCACCATGAATACCAAAAGCACAGATGAATATGGCCTTCAAATTTGCAACCCATTAATTAATTCACCCAGACTTCTTAATGTGAGTGTTGTTTTCTTTTTCTCATTCTGTGGTTTTAGTTTTTCTGAGAAGATTAAAACCGTTTTGGTCCCAGAGAAGCAACAGAAGTGATTCAAGCTTGAAATATCTCACTGTAATGATGGCATACGTTTCCACCAAAAAACAGTCTCTCTTTTGGATCAGCATCTCTACCTACGTCGCTCCTCTGCTTTTGTCTCCGTCTTTCCCGCTCCCTACCTCTCAGGTTCTACTTTGATGTCTCGGGCTCATTGTGCTGAGAGGAGTGGAAGCGATTTGAGTGGTACTGCTGGCACTGAATTACAGCGATGGTGCATGAGATGACAAAGCCTCCCTTTTTCTTGTTTGCTCACTTCTCCAGTACCCACCCTTAAAGCATACATTACTTTAAACATGATTATTTTCTGGGAGAAGAGACCAAATGGGGATGGGGGGTGGGGGTGCTGTGTGGTAGGAGGGAAAGACACAAAGAGGATGAGTTGGAATAAAGTGAATGAGAGAAAAGAGGAAAACTCACTGCAGTATGTTTATGTAGATCAGGGGTTCCTAATCCTGCTCAGACCTTGAGCGCCACCTAAAGGACTGCAAAAAGATTTTAGTTTCGCAAATTCATTATTTGTGCAGACGTCCTGGCGGTAAAAGGCTTCTTGCATCGCAGTTAAAAGATTTTCTGATCTTCTTAAGAAGCATCTAAAGCAACTCCATTTGCCATTTTTACAGCTATACAAGCTCACCTTGCCGGCAGAGAACATAACAATGTAATGAAGCAGGGCGACAGAACTAGCTTAGGCTGGACATAAGTGGATTTTCATTGGTATTTCCAACACTGAATCTTGCATTATGATCATATTAAATTTCACTAGTCACAGTAGCAGTTTTTTTCTGTTAGTTTTTAAACAATAAGCAGAGGAAGACATGCAACTATCCGTTAGCTTGTTGCTAAAGTAATGAAAAAGCATTTAAAACAAAAAATGAAAACAAAAATGGTCCCAACGCCTCTGAAAGCAAAAATATTGTACAAGAACAAACCATTTCATTAAATAGCGAACACTAGCCTTCATTGATGCAACCAAACATAAAAAATCTAAGAAACGTTTATTAAATAAATAGATAATTACTTTAATTAAATTTATTTACTTTTACCATTTTGAACTTTTTGTTGTTTTGAATGTGTTTTTTTCACTAAACTTTATTTTATACTAAATTTTATTTATAATTTATAATTTCCATTTTTTTCCGTCAGTTGTTTTTAAGTCCCTCCTTTTTTCTGTTGTAAAATCTAATATTTGGTAGATTTTGTGTGTCTAAGCCTGACTTGAGCTTTTCATTGTATTCTAGAAGAAGCTTGATTTTATTCCATGAATTTTTGGCATACTGGGTCTCTTGTTGTATGGGTGGTTTCTAAAACTTGTGATACTGTATATAAAAGTCTTGCCAAATTTTTCAAGTTTTTAGCTGTTAAACTGCAACTGCATTTGGTTTAATTATTAAATACAAATTAAACCAAAACAGCGTTATCTAAATGGGCCTTGGACCAGTTTGTACGGGACCTGTTGGGCCCCAGGATAAAACAAGTTAAGAACCCCTCTGCTAGACCGTACAGCTTTGTTAGAATTTTGGCCCCTGGCTTTTTAAGCAAGATTTTATTTATTTTCCACAGTGAAATAAATAGCTCTGTTTCCTTCATATCCACATACAGAAGTATGTTGACAGAATGGTTGAATTTATTGAGGTTTCCCTCAGATCACCTGTAGGCACGAAGCAGAAGCAGGCAGCAATACCAACAGCCAAATAACCTCCTTATTGCCTTGTGCCTGTGCCATAAAGGAAGTGGCAGATGGATGTTTTGTCCAACTCCACATTTATTTTCTTCAATGGGCTTAAGGCTGGTTACTTTTTTTTTTCCTTCTATGATTTTATGGACAAGGATAAATGATGAAATTTATCTAAAACACACAGTTTGGCTCAGTATAAAAATATCATTTGTCAAGGTTATTTATTTTGTACATTATGATATAATGATTTCTAAGAAGCAATTTTGAAGGATTTTTTTATTTAAAAAATCTTTGTATTTGACCACATTAAAAAAAGAGATGAGCTAGATGAGATGTTTTTTTAATGTTCTGCTTCTGAACTGAATCCCCTGTCACAGACGTATCCTTTATCAGAAAAAGGATACTTCCAAAGGCATTCGTTTTCTAAAGATTCAGTCAAGCAAGCTGTTTTTGAAGGCAAACCAAGTCTTTCCCCCTTTAGAACATTTTGTTCTGCTCATGCTGGAAGCTGCGTCAGAGTCACATTTCTGTTGTGGGTTGTAAACGTTCAGCCTCCCTCTTGGTTGCTCTGCGTATGTGCAAAGACAAAATTGAGACGAGGGAAGAATAAAAATCTCAAATGTGAGGAAGAAGAAAGATGAAGCAATGCCACTTTGTTTTCCTTGTATTTTTTCCTAATGAAATTGTGCCACTCTGTAATTATTGCTGGGTTTTTGCCTGCAGGCTCGTGGCACTCTGCAGGAGTTTCTTTCTGATGTGTAAGTAGTTGCTGGCATGCAGCGCTGGCAAGGTGAGGTGAAGCAGGCACACACAAGTTCCCCCAGGTGACCCACCACCCAGACAAACACCGGAGTCTTCATCGGCATCTGTTGGTGTCGTTGTGTAATCTTGGTGCAGATCAGTGAAGCATCTTCCTCCTTGTCTCCCACTGACATGTCTCATGTCTGAGCTCAACCCTCACTTTGTTTGTGTAACAATAACATATGCTCCACCCTCCGTTTGCCCTGGAAGAAAACTACATGCAGTTTTACTTTTTTCCAGCTCAGTGATTCTGCTTGAACTCACCTGTTTTCCCCCTTCAGCATCTGGAGAAAATGGGCTGTTTTTTCTGTTTTTATTTCTATTTGATGCTCACGTTTTATTGTGTTCACTATATTATTGATTTTCCCGTCACACTTACTTTTGGCTAAATGATACTACAGGATACTACTTTTTATCTTTAAAAGGAGGTCTTCATTGATATCATTCCTTTTTTTGGCTGAACATACCCTGATCATGATGGTGACAAATGCCCTTAAAACACTCTTCTTCACATTTGGCCACATCATCTTTTCCCTTGCGTTTCCTTCTCTTTTCCCATTTCTCCTTCGTCTCCCTCCCAACTCTTTCTCTTCTTTATGCCTCTCCTTTCTTCGGTGTAGCCTTTCATCTCGCTAAATCCTGTTAAAGTCTATGTGAGGAGCTCCCCTTAGTTTCATGCCTGCTAGCTAAATCCTGCAGGAGCTCAAGCACTGCCTTTCTCATCCCCATGTGGAGATGTCTGATCCCGTGTCTAATGTGCTTCCACATGTCTGGTGTCGCAGAAAAGCAGAGGCTCCGGCCCAAGCCAGGTGAACCAGAGAAATTTGTTATAAAAAGCACACGGTCCTGTCCCCTGTAAGAGACGGAGCTCTGCATTTAAGCGGCTGCTTCCTCAGGGTGTTAAGCTACACGGCTTCACTGGAAGTTGCACAGCTCTTTCTTTTGCCGGTAAGAGATGCAAATACGTGCAAATTCATGCTGGTGTTGTCTCACCTAAGCCGCGCACACGCAGGACTCCTGGGACGGCCACAACTTTTAATCGCAAAAGTCACCTGTAATGTAAAAGTCCCCGTGCTTTGTTATTTTATAGGGAAAGAAATCACCTCTCTGCCTGGAGCCGAAGGCCTGTGCGAGATTCCGGTCCCCTGTGCAATAAATACGAGCAATGCAAGCCACAACAAGAGGGAGAGGAAGAAGAAAGCAAGCTACCCCGATAATGGAGTTCATTCCCAGCACGTAAAGTATTACACAAGTACTAAATAGGAGACCAGCCATTGGGGGACGCATACTTAGTCCAGCCAGCACACTGGGGCTGCCATATTGAGGCCAGACTACAGGAGTGAGCATTGTATTTGACAAGCAAGACAGTTTTTGTGCTCTGAGCAGCCCTCTGGTTGATGTTTTTTTCTTTTTTTCCCCCTCTTTCAGTTATGTGCTATGTGTAGGTCATGGTATTGGTTTGCCATTATTGGGGAAATGCTCTCCCTTATTTAATGGTTTTTGCTGCAGATTTGCTTACAGTGCAGTAAAACCTAATAGAGACCAAGATGAGGTTGGGATTGTGTGTATTATTGTCTGCTTCTGTACAGTTAAAATGAATCCAGCGATGTAGGAGGCGTAGGTTTTAGGCTAATCCCACCGTGTATTGACCTGTGTTAGTCCTTGAAATGAATTCTCTGCGTCTGATAAAGCACTATTGTCCGGTTTTCTTCTGAGATGTCTCAGTTTATTATGCATAGAGTTCCTCTCTCCCCCTCCATATGTAGTCATTTGCATCTGTGCTAATTTCAAAGCTGTTTTTTCTAAGCTTTGAGGTCAGAAATTGTGAACCTTCTATGAAACCATGAAACCAGAGATCCTCTTTGATGTGTGAACTCAGGAGCTCATGTCAAGGTAACATGTGATTTAATAGGATTTGTTTATGGTGCCTGCATTTTGCTGCCTGTACTGTTTAGGTTCCCTTGTACTTAGACACAGGTCATATCCAAAACCTACATGGATATGGCTTGTTCCAGCTGAGGGGGGGCTCAGAGGTCCCTTTGTCATGATAGGTGTGTTTAGTCTGCAGCATCTTCCCTTATTTAGATTTTTATTACATGATAAATGACTCTTGTGGCACTTAAATGGGATTCGTTCACTGATTACACTGGAAAATATGCACTTACTAACAACTAAACTAACAATTAAAACATAATTTAATCGATTAAAATCTTAACGATCAATCAATCGATCGTCGATTAATTATGCCCATCCCTACTGTTTAGCCAACATTTTGAACGTGGCTCCTCTTCCCAACATATGATGAATTAATGTTCCCATCGTGAATCTTGGCAGTGATGTAAATTTTCCTCCTAAAGTGAAAGGCTTAACCCAAAACTGAAGGGCAAACAGGCTCGCCAGACTCCAAACCGTCTTCGTCCTTTCCCGAAGGTTAATTTGAAGAAGACATGGAAATGGCCGGAGATGTGCCATGGAGCTGATGACTTGTCAGATTGATTTGCCCTTCAGGGAACTAATGCCGTGTCCGCCTTCCCCTCCATCCGAGCGACGTTGGAGCAGCACAGCGGGCCCTTCGCTGCACCACCAGCAGACAACACTATTACTTAACCATCATGTATGCATAAAGAGCATTGGATTGCTAATGTATTCACCTCACCTCAGCACCTTGTCTTGGCACCAATTTGTCCCCTGTTGATTCTCACACACACACACACACTCTCACATACACAGAGACGGAGACGAGTCCCATGGTTGTCTCTGATTGAGCTTTCTCCTGTCTGCCATCCCTCATCCTTGGGAAATCAATAGAGGATCTGGGATTGGAGCTTGGGCTAATTGAGCTCTGCTCTCTCTGTTCTCTTATTGCTGCCAGGAGCATTTTGTCATCACAGCACCTGGTTCACACCAGGGGGGGCGGGGAGGGGTTGGGGGGGAGCCAGCCAGCGATCAGATAGGGCCTGCAGATGCCACAGAGAGAGGGGAGGTAGTTGTTGGGAATGGCCAACTTTGTGTAAAAAAATGCTCAGAGGAAGAGCTTTTTAAAATCAGAATCTTTTATCACTTTGGGTGTCATCCTCCTCTCTTTCCTTTCCTTTCCTTTCCTTTCCTTTCCACCATAGTCGCTGAGTCTAATTGTGTCTTTTCTAAACAGGAAGCAGTCGATAGGGTTTGCAAGAAAATCTGATGCTAAAAAAGCAGCAGGTCAGCTGTGTTTACACTTCTCGCTCAGTTCCAGCATCCTCAAGGATCATTAAGATGTCCCATGCTGCTGCAAACTGCTTTATGCTCCTCTCAGTATTTACATCCATACCGCCTGCTGGCATCTCTCCACCCTTCCTTACCGCCCCCATCCCTCATCTTTCCTTTTTTCCTGCAATCAGCATCACAGGTAGTCCCATACAGTGTGTATCCAGTGGATACAATCATTGCAGCTTGCACGAGTTGTGTCCTGCACCTTTTCCTGCCCTCATGTGGGAGGCCTTCATTTCAAGTTGATTAATAATTGAAACACAAGTTAATAGCTTTGTAATGTTGTAGATTAAAGTAGCAACACGTCAGAGAGCATCTCCGTGAGTGCAGGTGATCAGAGTGCTTTTCACATAATTAGCTGCAGGGTAACTGTGAAAACGTTTACAGGAATGCTTATGGAACTCTGCTTCTGTGCTAATATCAACATGTATTAGCAGATGGCTAAATACACTCTGGAATAAACATTAGTAAATCCCTCTTTCATCATGTTTCTACTCCCACAGGATCAGCTATTTTATGTTATACCCCTCTAAACATTCCTGAAAACAGTGGCTTTAGTCACTGAAGTGCTGCCCAACCTGATGTTGGCTAACTCTTTAAAAGCAAACCCATAAGAAAAGACTCTGGATGTAGAAAGTTACAGGTAATTGATGCTTTAATGCCAGAAGAATAAAACTCTGAAATTTCCCAAAACATTTACACAAAACTTTGTTGTAACCTAAATAAAATAGAGTTGTTGAGTGAAATAACAAGCACATTGTGCTCTGAAGGAGATCAGACTCCTCACGCTTCTAAAAGGGCTGCAAATGTCTGACCTCATTTTACTTTGACTTGGAAATCTGCCTACAAATCTGAATTGCCCTACATATCAATGCTTTGTTTAACAGAGAGATTAAAGTGAGCATCAATGTTATTTTCCAAACAGCCTCAAGGATACATGATGTCTCTTAAGAATAGCTTGGGTTTTCATGTTTGTTGCGAATGTTTATCTGTGGCTGCGATGTGAGCGTTTTTAATCTGCAGCTCTTTGGATCAGTGGATGCGTGCAGCTGTTTACGTTTTGTCTGACTGTACATTATATTACTGTGCAGAGCCTTGCAAGGCTGCCTGGTGTTTGTTCTAATAGACCCTTGGGGTCTTAATAACTCACATTAACTTCCTAATTTTAGTCAGACTCAGCTCTAACATCTAACAGCCCTCCTGCCCTCTTTCTAGTTGGAAAAATTTGCAGGTTTCGATCATATAATGGCTGTTTTCCAAAAGCTTCTATGTGCTAACTATCTCCAAAAGACTGGAAAAATAAAATATTGTCATCAGCAGTGAAATAAAATACAACTTAAAAAGGTGCAACATTCGATTTATCCTAATAGAAAGTCAGCAAACATCAAAATGAAGAAATTTCAAAAGCCTTAGTGTAGAAATCTGGAGTCTGTCCTGTCTCCTCTCCACTCGTCTCATGTCAGGTATTTGTTGCTCTCTAAGGCGAGACATGCCGGCAGCAGTACAGCAAGAGATTATTGTCACTGTAATTGGCTTTTCCTGGCCCGATTTGATACGAGCATCTTGTCTGATCCACACACTTCTTTATTATCACGCGTAATGGAAAGACAATGAGCCCCACATAAAACATTCGCCTTGTCATATCTCCAGAGAAATCTGCTCCTGCACTGTGTTGCTGTGCTTTGGGTTGGGTGGATGGCAGCATGTCTGTTGGAAAACAACCTTCATAGCATCCCCACAGAAGCAGACTTATCATGGCATTATATATATCTGCAGAAATAAGGAGGCAATTGAAGTTTAAAAGCAAACACTAGACTCTGTATGCAGGCTGCGCTTGTACAGGGAGTTATAGTTTAGTTATTTACTATTTTACATTTCCCTTATCCAGATCTTATGGTCCTTGCAGTCTGGTAGGTGACTGCCTGTAGGAAGAGTTTGCTATCACATGATAGCATGATCCCACTCAATCCCTAGTTTTCTATCTATGCTGACACGACTGTCTGCTTATGTAGCAGTCTGGCTTGTTCACCAAGCAGCAGAGGCAATGTAGAACATAGCTCCACTACACCATTATCTAAGTCAGTATCTACTACCGGCAGAGGAAGATACAGATGGACGGACGGGATACAGGCAAGAGATTAGTGTCGAGCTGAGAAGTATTGTAAAAGGCAGGGAGTAGTTTTCCTAGCCATGATAAAAACTGCCTGTTTCCATGTAAATCTGGGTGCTCTGTCATCCCCCAGAACACATCTGTCTTTATTTTTTCCTCCTATTTAATTATATTTTTCATATTCTGTCTGAACATGCACCAATCACTGGTACATATTTACATAATCCTTATATTTAATCTTCATTTTCATAGAATGTTTCTAATATTCCTGCCATTTCATCTCATTCTCTTCATTGTTGAAGGGCCACAGGTAATCCAGTGTTGTATCTAAAGGTTTTGTTGCCAAAACAACAACCTGTTGGGCCTTATAGTCAGATTTATTTTCATCATTGAAACACACAATGTCAGTACTAGCTAGCGGAGGTTTATGAAGATCAAAATGCAGACCAGTGTACCCACTCTTCTCTCTGCTTAATGGATTCTTAATGGATCCTGGTTGATGTTTTTGTTAAAGAGGTTCAAGTTCCTTTTTGGTACCCACTTTAGTCCCATTTTTGTGCATCTGATGCTTTTTGTTCTCTTCCATACACTTAGATTTAATTAAAAAGTATTTTTTCTTTTGCATCTTTGGAGGACATGGATGATGTAAACAAGGGAAATTATGTTTTTTATGGAAGTTTCCATAAAGGCTGGCCCAAAGGGAATCATCCACTGTGATGGATTGAGGTAATGGTGATAATACAGCGGGATGATTGGAGAAGAAGACTGGACAACATGAAAATAAAACTTAACATGCCAATTTTGTTTTGTCTTGCAATCAGAATAGCAAGCAGGTGCAGCAGTTTACAGAAACGTGTACAAAGAGGAAGGACATGCTGGATGAATAAAATGCAGTTCTCTGGGCTTCATGGAAGATTTTCCACCATTTTATTCTGGATGTTGTTACCTTTTGTTCAGTATTTTATCAGTATGGTCCCACACTTCAATAATGTTGAGATCCAGGCTCTGAGGAGGACTCATGGCTCTCTCAGACCTGTTGCTGCTGATTATTAGTCAAGTTCTTGTATCATTTGGCTTATACTCCCACTTTCCTTTACTCTTTAAGGTCTGCTGGATTTGTTTTCTCCTTTTCTTAAGCACACAAATTTTAAATTCTGTACATCTGCTGCAGTTTTTTTTTAGAGCTATCACTGCTTTTATCCTCCACGTATCCCCTTTCCTGTGCTTTTAAGCCAACCTGCACACATGCTGAGACATGCCAGGTTTTCTGCTAATAGCTCTTTGGAAATTGCTTTAATGGTGCAAAAATGTTATTTTATGCCTGTGAAATTATGTTATCTTTGGCATATTTCACACATGCAACTAAATAAATGGCAACAATGTGCAGGATATGTCTCTACAACAGGCTAACCAAACATAGCATTTAAAATGGATTTAAAAGGAGCCACTGTTCATGGATTCTGCTCTGTTGAGATGATCGCAGTATTCCAGATTTTGAGATTATTTTATGTAGAAGAGCCAGTTGTCCTTGTTAATCACCTCCAAATTCAAGACCATGATCCTCAGCTAGAAGAGAGTGGTACGGTCTCTACAGCGAGCAGGACATCTACAGGTGGATCTGGGCGGCATCCACAGTAAGACTTGTTCTGCATTGGTCAATGTGGTGAAGAAGGAGTTGAGCCAGAGGATGAAGCTCCCGATTTACCTGACAGTCTTTATCCCTTCCCTTGCCAGTGGTCATGAACTGTGGGAAACAAAGAAAATACAAGATCCCAGATCCAGAAATGGGATATTAGGAAGCTCAGGAGTTGGCTGCAAGGAAGACCTAGGACATGCTGGAGGGACATCTGGCCTCAGCTGGCCTGGGGACACTTCAGGATCTCCCCGAAGAGTTGGAAGAAGTGGCTGGGGAAGTCTGGGCTGTGGACACCAGGATTTCCAGTTGTACTGTACGTAGTCGGCTCTAGTCTGCACCAGTTTGGGGCTGTCTGTATGACAGGTTGATGCAGAAATCGACAAAATGTGTGAGGCAGACAGACTGCGCCTGACTGCAGCTGCAGTATTTCATGTACTTTTTTTATTATCATGTATGAATCTTTCAAGCTGAACCTGGTTGTGTGCACGTTTTAAGCATAATACCCGTCACCAACAGCCAATGAGAAAGGCGCTG
Organism: Craterocephalus amniculus; assembly: GCA_036024015.1. Classification (NCBI taxonomy): domain Eukaryota; kingdom Metazoa; phylum Chordata; class Actinopteri; order Atheriniformes; family Atherinidae; genus Craterocephalus; species Craterocephalus amniculus. The sequence goes on from JAVQJG010226409.1 coordinate 11,533, forward strand.
AGACACAGGAAATGGGGTCAGAAGGTGAAGGCATCGGGAAACGGCTCCAACTCCCGTTGTAGTGTAGAACGCCCAAATTGCAAATGTCAACTCCTCCATGACCTGATCCACATCTGTTCCTACAGCAGGGAGCCGTCTGCCGTCTCCTCTTGCAGGACGGTCCTGCAAGAGTTTGACGCCCCAGTTGGTCGTCTGTGATCCCTGATCTGGCCTAATTGGTTTTCTTCATGAACATTTGATTTATTTTCTCCTCACACAGCTTGAACCAAAAATGGTTTAGGGAGCAAATATTAAGCAGCATCTTGGATTATTATTTTACATTTATTTTATATTTCAATAACTAAAGTGACGACTCTTATCATTTAAAGATTAAACTCTTTAATATTCCCTCATTGCAACAATCATTCATTAATTCTTTAGCAGCAGCTGACTGTAAAGTTTTTCTCTGCTCTTCCACACGACCATAGAATATTATTTTTATATTCCTCTCCGAGACTTTTCAAACTTTGTAGTTTTAAGCTGCTAGACTTCCAAGGTATTTGTAAAAGCTTAAGGATGGATAAAGCATAAGTTTAAACTTCAAACGTGATATTACAAGATGAAAATTGTTCCCTCTCTCTGTCTCTCCTCCTCATACTTGTTAATTTCCCGTTTGTTTCCTCCTGCTGTGTTTATCTGTGGAGTTTTAACAGTTTCAGAGCATCCTGACTTGAAGCAAAGCTCAGGAAGATGAGTTGCAGAGTATCAGTAGAGAAGGAGTAAGAGAAAGGAGTGCGGAGAAGAGCAAGGTAGAAAGGAAAATGAGAGTGCAGAGGGTGAGGAGAAAGGGAAGGAATGGGTGGATGGAGCAGTGGAATAGGTGGAGGAATGGGGGTCCCTGCAGTGATTACATTGTCCATCAGGCTGCAGGACGGCCCGCATCAGCCCACACGATTGATGTTTGACAGAATAATTAGAAAACTGTCTCAGCCTGTAATCACTGGGGCTCATCTTGCAGAAGAAGACTTCCATTCGCTCTCCGCCACACACACACACACACACACATAAACACACTCGAAAACAGGCTGGTGGGAGCCATCTGTGGTTGACTGGTATATGAGACAGCGGCTTGATAGAGTGGTAAGATGGGAGTGTTCCTGTTTATTGTTAAGAAACTGAAAGACTATCTGAAGAGGTGGGGACAGCCAACGAGTGTGGCACCTTGCTTTCTGGTTCACTGAAGACGGGGGTGGAGGTCGCATCGGTTTTTAAAATGCAGCTCCAGCGTTAATGTGGTGAAAAGGAAGAAAAACTAAAGAATTAAATGGAGTTTTTACCAATGTGGGGTGCAAAGCCTTCAAGCCCTGTCTGGACTCTTTCAGTGCTAGTGGGTGTGCTTTTATGAGTCAGTATATGAAATGCTTGTTGTAGTCGCAGCTAATAGGGAGCAGTGAGGATACTTGCTGTTGCGATGGTACATGTCACTGCAGTGTTTTCAGAAGTCGTCGACAAACTTCCTGTTTTCTCTTGATTTTTTTCAGATTTTCCTGCTTGCAAAAAGAGGCAAAGCCTCTTGTGGATAATTCCTGCATAGGTGATCATCTTTCAGCTGTAACAAGTTTTTTAACCCCAACCGCAATGAGTGGCTTCTCATTTCTTGAACAAATTTGTTGGAAGACACTTCCTGTGGTCATGGAAAAGAGTGTAGAAGGGTCAAATCATTTGAAACTACATCTAAGGAGATGCAGAAATGAGTAAAACTGGGTTAAGAACTGTCCAACGAATTATTAAAACTGGAAGGATAGTGGGGAGCCATCGTCTTCCATGATGAAATTTAGTCAGACAAGCATCCTGAATGATGGTGATCGGCAATCACTTAAGCATTTGGTGTAATCAAACAACAGTAGAGCTCAGGGTTATGTTTAACAGTGGATGAACATTTCCACATGAATAATGTGAGAGAAACTGAAGCAGTTGTGTAGCCAGAAGAAAAACACAAATCAGTGAGACGAACTGGAGAAAAGGGCTTCAGTTTGCTAGGGAGCATAAAGGCTGGAGCCATGGAAGAAGGTCATGTGGTCTGATGGGTCCAGATCGACCCGGTTCCAGAGTGATGAAGCATCAGGGTAAGAAAGGAGGAGGATGAAGAGTTGCAGCCATCATGCCTACTGTAAAAGCCTGTGGGGGCAGTCCATGATCTGGGATTACTGCAGTTACTTAGGTTCAGGATTTACAGGGCTCAGATTGTGAAAGAGTGATTCAGGGAGCATGAGAAATTTCCAGACATGGATAGGTCACCACAGAGACCAGACCTGAACCCCACGAGAATCTTTGTGAAGTTCTGGAGGTCAGACTCTTTTAATTATTTTATTTTAATTAACCAGTAAAAAGATCCGTTTGAAATTAAACCCTCTTTCATGATGGAGTCCTGTGCCAAGACAGGCAGCAGCAAATAAAAAAACATGGTCACATAAGGAGACATGAACTCTCTTTTCTCATGTGGAGTTGGATCATTGGGAGTAACCATGATGGTGTGGCTGGTTTTTAAAGTTTTTAGTGTTTGTGTGTGTGTGTATATATATATATATATATATA
>JAVQJG010226414.1:0-12717 GCA_036024015.1 Craterocephalus amniculus
GGTCATATTGGGCATTACAGCCATATCTTGAGACCAAAATGAACTAGTAGGCTACAATAGTGTAGTATATTTTCCACCCGAGGCATTGGCGCTGCTTTTTTAAAAAGAAAAAAAAAAAAAAAGGCAGACAATTCGACAAAAAGTCGACATGAGGGTCACGACAATCGACAGTCCAAAAACCGTGTAGTTCCCATCCCTAGTACTGTACATAGAGAGCACCAGATGTCCACTGAAAACTTGTCCACACCCCACAAGTGTGCCGCTGCACATGTCTGAAGGTCACATTTCGCATCTATCCAGCGCAGCTGCTCTGGGCCTCTGAGCCACTCCTCACCTTGTAGTCCAGGACCAGCTGCAAGAGAAACTGCTTGAATAACAATATTCGTAATTTTCTGTTGGATTCATCAAGAAAAAGCAGACACCAATGGATGTCTGCGTTGTATGGATCTTCCTGACATGTTTTTTTCTTTTGCTCATTTTCCATAAGATGTGGCATCAGACAAATATTTCAGAAGAGATTAAGTTGATAAAGACAAGTAAAAAAATAGACAAAACGTCATATAGAGACCACACAAGCAAATATTATCAGTAAATATTGCTTTTTAAGAATAGGGGACACCTACTTTGTGTAACAGCTGCTGCAGTAGTGCTCTACGATTGAGCATGAATTTCCATTGAAATGTATAATTATTTTCAAAAGCTATTAAAGACCAAACAAACCATGTGATCTTTACAAATTTAGGTGATGCAGTAACTCATTGTGAAAAAATGGCAAGTTGTGCCTTCAGTTATGGTTTTGATAAATCTATAGAAGTCACTTGTTGGCCTTTGCAGCATATAAGACGATAACCAGGTGGAGTTTTAAGGGGTTGATATTTTACTCGTGGAGGTCATCCTACCACCGTGAGGATAATAAAGGTTGAGGTCTAGCTAGAAAAGCAAGTTTGAGATGTTATTATCCTGAGAAAACTGAATGCACAAGCTGCAACATCTCACTGTGGATTCAAAGTAAAACAAAATTCTAGAGAGCTGTATGTTGCATAATGGAAAAGTATTAGAAGTCAGAATTGAAATAACAAATATTTACCTTTGTGCACAATAAGCAGACAAGCCTGACCAATATGCATTCACTGGAAATTGTGTTCAGGTAACCAAAAAATAAAGTCTTCACACTCAGCATTTACTCGTTAGTTTGTCGAGGAAAAGTAAGGCGTACAAGGAAACATACAAAAGGGATACAGAAAAAGGCCTCCTACTATGTTCCAACGTGACAGACACATCAGGGTAAGAAGAGAAAGATGAAGTCATGCAGCCATCATGGCTAGTGCCTACTGTACAAGTACCTAAAGAGTTAGTTCAGATGATACTTTAATATACTGAATAAACAAGTTATTCTGTAAGCAATTGGACTGATCAATCTGTCTCTCTCCCGTCTCTGGGTCTACTGATGAGCCCTGAATGCAAGTCTGCAGCTGTGAGAGATTAGTTAGCAGTGCATCACTCAGTAAGGGCTCTGCCTGTTGCCAGAACTGATCAAAGAGTGACCAAGGCAGAGCCAGCCAATCGACCGACCGACTCATCGACTGATCAACCGTCCGACCGACCGACCTTGTGCACGTCGAGAGGTTACAGACCTATGTCAGATTTCTTTTGTATTTTGGGGGGCATCTCCGGGGGCTTTCCTCACCCTGGATGCCCCTGGATAGGCTTTTATTGTGTTTAATTATTGATTTAATTGTTCAACTTTTGACCACTACTATTAACTGTTTTAACTTATTTGTCTCTTTTTAGTATTTCTCTCTTGTTGGACCTAAATCGTTGTTTTTACCTGTTAATTGTATAGTTACGCTGAATTGCTTTTAGTGACATTGTATGTGTTTTTTATGACTTTTTATTGTGCTTTTAGTGTGCTAGTCCAGTTTTAAGTTTGCAACGCTCACAGGTGTCATTTCGTCCATTACTGTACTGTGTTGAGCAGGCGACAAACGACGTTCTGTCTTTTTCTCACTCACTTAAGTGCTCTGCCCAAGAGTTATTTTGGTCCCAGCCCCTCCTCCTCTTCCTTGTGTTGTAATTCCATCAATGTTTTTTTCTTTTCTTTTATTTTCTGCACTTGCATTTTCCAAGACAATTTTATCAAGATTCATCAGGCTAAAGTTGTGAAAGAGTGGTTTAGGGAGCACAAAACATAATTTCCACATCTTGATTGTCCACAAGAGTCCAGACCTCAACCCCAGTGAGAATCTTTCGGATATGGTGAAGAAGGCTTTATGCAGCGGTCTGACACTCCCGTCATTACAAGATGTTGGCAAAAAATGAGTGCAGCGCTAGCTGGGAAGAAATTTTGTGATAGCTTATTGAAACAATGCCACATCAAATGTGTACCACCAAGCTAAAGGCAGGCCATCAAAATGATAGTGTGAGGCCTTTGTTTTTGGTGTTGACTCTTTTTAGCCAAGTAGTGTATGCTGTTGCTTTTATGATGGTTTCTCAACATGATCAAATATGACTGAAAATAATGTGCATATCCCCAATGTTTTTTTCCGATCTTTATATGGAAAAATTTTGTATGTCATGCTTGGGGATTTTCACCTTGTAAATATTTTGTACTATATTGTAAAAAATCTTTGCTATCATGTAACCTTAATTTAAGTGATTACTTTATATGGAGGTGTGTCTCCATATTTAAGTTCTAGAGCCTATCGCAGCAAAAAGTAGGGTACACCCTGGACAGGTCACCAGTCTATTCCAGGGCCAACACAGAGAGGCAGACACCCACTCATGCTCATACTCTTGGGGATTTGCAGGCTCAATTCCAAACCGCCTCTTACACACTCCCCCTACACACTAACCCTCCTATCCCTCACGTTCTCACAGTCTCCGCCGTATTATGGCCATTCCAAACCGCGAAGCGTGGAAGGATGGTGAGGTGTTTAGCCCTTGAATAGTAAGTCTGCAACTAAACTGTGGGAGCAATATTCAGATATGTGTTCAACAGGTGTCCTGCATGTTTGTCATAAAGACAGAAATCCCCAGCTGCAGGGACATAAACAAATGAAATCTTTCCCTGTGCTGACATTTGATTTGATGTAAGCATTACTATCATCATTTGATGGGAAATATCGAACGGTAATGGGGTGGAAAGCATGGTGGAGTCACTTAAACGTATGTGTGGTAGAGTGTGGCTCCTTTCATACAATGGCTGCGGAATTTAGGATGTTTCAGGGACAGTGGGGAAAAAACAAGACAGCTGTTGTGCCTCACAACCTGTGCCATGACGCTACATATGCATCTTTGTGTTGCCCCAGAGATGCATGCTTTCCTTTTCCGGAGAAGGGAAGAGGGCAACACATTCCTGCTCATCTTTTTTGTGCCCTCCCCTCCATTTAAAGAGTACTCCACCACCTGCGATGTGACTTAATTTGGAGTGACACTGTACGGGAGGGGTAGTCTGGAGGGGCTGGTTTGGAATTGGGCCTTGAATGACCAATTAACTTATAATCCATGTCTTTGGACTGTTGAAGGAAGCTGGAGTACCTGTGGAGAACCCACGAATACACTGGGAGAACATTCAAAATCCAAACAGACCACTTTTTCAAACCCCTTCCAAGCTCAAACCAGCAACTCCTCCTGGTTTGAACTTGCACAATTTTTGCTGTGAGGCTGCAATGCTATCCACCACACCACCATGCAGCAATGACATTTCTCCATAAATGATAACAATTATAATCAGCTTCATGCTGGGCCTGAGAACTGAACGATGGTCTCACTAAGCTGTGAGACATGAATGTAGCCTCATGGGGTAAGAAGCACTGGATGTGACTGATTTCAAGGAGATATGCTGACAGTATGAATGCAATAATCAAGTCTATTTATAGGGTAGCGCTTACCAAAACAAACACTGCTTCACATAAAACTAAAGGCAAGAAAACATAGCAAGAAATCAACAATGTAAACAATAGTTGGCGATTTCTCATTATTGTATAAATGAATGATTGTTCAACAGTCATTCAGGCTCCTTTGTATTCGATGAATATCGCCAGTCTTTGTCTTGCTATTAAGTGGTGAGAAAATGTGAAAATTTGCAACAGTTAAAAGTTGTTTAATATAGATATGTAAAGACCACAACAGTCATTTGCATCTTAACTAGCAAGCCAAATGAAATTCACTATCAAGTTGGACCACGGCACTTTATGTTTTCAGGTCATTGGACTGTGTCATTATTTACATTTTCTCTATTATAGGTTGCTAAAACACTCTTATCTTAATCAGAATAAGGCTCTGAAGCATTCAACATGTCACACAAATGATTTCACACTTTGTTTTCTGAGCCGCAGTTATTATTGTAATCAAACCTCTCGGAGCAGTGGAATTTCCTCTTCTTTGGCCGACCAACCAGGCAACCCGGGGATGAAAATGTGCCTCACAATCTCATTTTTCTTGACTTCACCCACACTGTGACGATATAAAACACATCGCTCTTGATAAATAACAAAGCAAATCATAGTTTATTTTCTTTTTCTTCACGCTCTTAGGTTTTGTTGCAGTTATTTCCCACAAACAAAGATTACAGAGTAATTTACACTTTGTAACTTTTTGTCCTTTTGAGTTTTCACTATACTAGTTAGAAATATTGACCCCAGGATTTTATGTACAGTGTAAAGATTCAAGTTTCGACTATCCCTCCATCCATCCATCTTCCGTCATTAATTCAAGTTAAAATCATAGAGGACTTCCCTTTTGTTGTCCACTTCTTCTAGCTTTTCTGGGGGAATCCGGCTTCCTTCCCAGGCCAGCAAAGAGACCTAGTCCCCACCGCAGGTCCAGGCTCTTTGTCAGGACTTCCTCCTGGTGTGACTGATATAGAGACTACATCCTTGCAGATGCCCCACCAATCCACAAGTCCCCCAATCCAGTCTTCCCCAAGCTACAAGCTTATTGGGGCGGAGAGGTTTACATGTCCTAATGATCCTAGGAGTTCAGTTGTTCTGAGGTTTATACCCTAGGATCAAGACGAAGTCCAAAGTGTATCCAGACAAAGAGCAGTCCAAAAAGACCTCTATGATTTAAAATAAACTAAATAATGGTCTTTATTCTCCCTCACCTGGATGGGACACAGGGGTCCTCGTGGGGCCATAGGGCTTTTGGGCTTAATGCCAAGGACTTGGTGCCTTGGCCTACATCTAAGGAGCTTGGCCAGGCATAGCCTAAAGAGGCTGAGTCCCCTTTGGCATGGGCTCATCATCTGTGAAAGGGGGCCAAAAAGCTGGCTTCAGGGATGAGTTTAGAATATCTAGAGTAAGACAATGTAGAGCATTACCTTATTCATAGGCAATGAGATGAAGCCTCTAAAGAAACAGAAAGAAAGAAGAAACAGCAGCCCACTTTTATGAAACCATGTTTGAAGTTCTACCATGCTGTCACACAGTTTTAGTCCTCATGGTGGGGCTGAAAGTGCCATCACACTGATGACTGGTAGCTGTTTTTGTCTGATGAAGTAACATTTTGAAAATCGTCTGTGTACACTGTCTTGAAGGTGGAAAAGTGGAAAATAACTAAGACTTTACTTTTTACTGCTCCCTTTTCATTCACAAAATCTATTGAACAGATGTTGGATTATAAAATTAGTTTTGTTTCATTGAGTGGGAAAGAGATCAGGAGATCCAAAGGACACTTCAGAATGAAACATGTCACCTAGTGTTTTAAAAGTAGTTATTCTTGTCCAAAAGTCTCCCTACTGAAACTGCCATATCACCCTACCAAAAGGCATCGTGTCTAACCAGTGGCATAAGGCAAACACACATCATATAAGCATGTATACATTGGAACTGATGTCATTGTCAAATCTATCATTTCACAAACCACAAGGTCTGATAACTGAATAGCTTTAAGCATATTGCAGTAGAGGAGTGTAAAAACATTTTTAGATGACAACAATAAGAGGCTGTCACTGTTATGAAGGCAAATGTAGTAGGTTGTCAGTAATTGTGCTTTTAGTTTTTCCCTTTTCTGATTTTACTTGGAATTTTGACAAAACGTTTCTGATCATAAAGGACTGGTTCGTTTGCATCTATTATGGAAGATATTCTGAGTGATGCAGTGCATTATGATTTTCATTCTTCTCTCCATCATTCATAATTTGGATTAATGTGTTTCAGAATCTGAAAATGGCTTTTCACTTGCCTTGCTTGAACCACAATGTGAGCACCAGAGTCCTGCGAATCTAAAACTGCATCTTAATCAAGTGACTATTTTTCCCTCTTTTTTTATTTTATTTTTTTTACAGATATTTAATCTTAAAGATCAGATTTGTTTTTCACCATTTCTTTAGAAAAGAGGTTAGTGCTTCAGCCACATTATCCGAAACTCATGTTTTGTCTCTGTCTGTTGTGTTCTGTTGTGCCAGCATTCAACATCAGAGTTTTAGAGTACCTGTCACTGTGAGGGTGATATAAAGCAGGTGAATTAATTAAAGACTGTGAAATCTAAAAAAAGAAACTGAGGTGTAAAGCTCCACAGACCCAAGGAGAGCGCAATAATCTACAATATTGCACAACCATAATTTAATCCTGTGATTACTACCGTGTTGACCATGTCTACTTAAATATAAGAGACTTTAATGAATGTAGTTTCTGATGTAGAGACAGAATTGGAGCCTTAGCAAAGGTCAGAGGTCACTTACACAAGAGGGAGAGGTGGCCTAGCCAGCTGTTACAGTAGCACCACTTGTCACTTTCCTTGGGTCATGAAGATATAAATTTATGCAGATGTGTTTAAGTTAATGAGGGGATGATCTTTTAGACTAATGGCCTCCCCAGACACATCTACAGATCTAGAAGTAGAAAACTGAGGGGGTAACAGCAGAGTGTGAAATTTTATGAATACTGATATGTCACGTAACATGCTGGCTGACTTCCCTGTAGTCACAATTTTCAGTACCAGGAGAAAGGAGGAGGAGGAGTAAAATCTCTCACTTGGCAGAGCTGTTAGTGACAGCACCTTAACTGCATGTGGAGTCATTAGTAGAGGAAGCTATCCATACTGACACTGTTCACACAAAAAGCCTCTAAAAGAAGACAGGTATGGTACGACTCCTAACTGAAGAAAGAAATGAAACCGATTCAAACCTAAACCTAGAAAAGTCATGAGATCCAAGTCCCAGCTGAAAATCAGCCCTACAATTCCAATCTTCTTTTTTTATCTGCAGTCTTCAGTCTTGTTCTCAGTTTACCAGACAATGATACCTTAGAGAACTTGGGAGTCGTGTGTTGGGCTCTGTACGGACAAGGCTGCTTCAATGTGGACATTAGTGCTTAATGTGTCTGAATGACTGTCGCTGTGGAGGAGGAAGAAGAAGAGGATTAGGAGGAGGATTATTTCTTACCGTAAAAAAACACAAATTGTGATGACGCTAAAGAGACTGGATCATTGGACTGTGTACATGACTATTTAGGCATTTTGGGGACTGACAGAAATCCTCATTTTGGGGGACTGACAAAATTCCCCATTTTTTGGGGACCCCATTTTGGGGGACTGAAAAAAGTCCCCATTAACTGGACTTTTCAGAATATACAGTAAAATCTATGATGTTGAAAATGATAGTGATCCTGAAAACATATATGACTTTTTCTCTCAGACAGAGGAAACTGGAGAAGAGGTAAGTGATGCCTCATTTGTGAATAATTAAACCGCAAAATTGTGGAAAAAATGTCAACAGCAGAAAATGTAATGGAACATGTCTATATGGAAATAGAAGGTGATAAAGCCAAGAAATAAATTAGATGCTTGTGTCTACAGATCTCCTCGATCTTTGATTTACACTTCATAGTTGAATAAATTCAAAACAGAAATGAAAAAAGACATTCCTTGGATGACTAAATGGTTAGAAATGGCTTGTAAAATACAGTTACAAAAGCACAGAAATGACATACGGGTTTGGATTTTAAAAATCTGTTAGACTTGGCCACTAAAACTTATTGACTGATCATCAATATGGTTTAAGATCAAACCATTCTATAGAGAATAAATACAAGCGGAAAAAGTGCAATGCAAGAAATAAAAGTTAATTATCAGTTGTTTTGATAAAAGGCGGCATATAGAAAAGTTTTTATCCCTGATTTAAAACTGCTGAGGGTTTCACCAGACCTGCAGAACATGTTAAACATTGTAAAATATAGTGTGCTTCAGGTGTTGGAAAAAAGGGCTATATATGTGGACTATGTACTCAATTGTATTAAAGGGAGCCAATAATAAGACAGATTTTTTTTTAAGGTTAGGTGAAATAAGCAGTGACTTCACCCTTCACATATTTGGTCTTGTTGTCTTTTCTTCTTCTCATTGTTTTTTCTACTCTATTTTCATTGTTAATTACATAGAAATTGCATCCAATTGTGTTTTGCTAATGTTTAATGTGACCAAATTAAACTAAACTCAACTAAAAAATGATTGAAAATAACAACTCTGATGCTGCTGAAGGGAAAAAAGAACTTGTGAAAGTAATCGATGCAGCTCTGGTTTCACAACAAATATGACATTGCATTTGGAGTAACACCTTGGTCCCCAGATCCCCAAACAGATGGCATGTGCCAGTTAGATCACGCTCTCAGCCGTCTACAGCAGCCAGGCAGAGAAAGGTTGTCACTCAACCGTTTAGCCTGCTGCAGCACTCTATTGGCCATCAAAACCAACATGCTCAGTTTCAGCACGTCCCCGGGGATACGCGCCATTAAGGCCTATTTGTGTTATATGATTAAAGTGTAAGGAGCTAAATATTCTATATTTTTTAATCTTTTTTTTTTTTTAAAACAGATCCCATTTAACTTATGTGTCTTTATGTGACTATCAGACATGGCCAAAAGCTTCCTAATAGGACCAGAAAGACCTGAAATTGTGCTTTTCTTTTGATATAACTACAAATAATAAAGTGTTCATAATTAATATGAAAATTGGCATTATGGTGCAGTTGACTTTCCCCTTTGATTTCCAGAGCATTAAACTCTGAACAAATAATCACTCAGGCAGCTTTATGAATTTTGGGTGTTTCTTTGTTTAGGTGAAATTGTAGATGCACAGCAAGAAGAGAGAGAATGCAAATCGATGGGGGGAGCCTTACTGCTCCTTACACCTCTTTGTAAGCTTTATTTCAAACTGCCTCTGACAAGTCCAGAACAGCCTCAATATGTCAGACACAGAAGCTGCTGAGACCAGGAGGCGTGAAAACCAACGCAGTCTGTGTAGCGTCTGTGTCATAATGAGGACATGAATGCAGCCAGAGGGCATAGTTCAGCTGTAATACGTCCTCAAAATCTGCCTAATGCGTTGCATATGATACGCTGTGGAACTCCTTTTCCACTTTGCTCAAATGTTTTCCATAGATTGTTTTCTGTGGAGGTAGGAAGGAGGTATACTCTTTCAGGCTCAAAATCAGCATATGACTCATCTTTAATTTATCCTGGGTGTTGGTCAGAATTAGCTGCATTAATGTTTTTTTCTCTTTAGAATTGAAGTCCAAACTAGATATACGCCATGTGATGTGCACCCAGAAGAATAAGCAAATAATCTCTGTCTGGCACAATTTCATACATGACTTGGCAGAATTAGGGAAACATTTTCAGTGATAAAGGGGACTTTGTCAACTGGGATGCTTTGAAATAAAGTAAATAAGACATCTCCATTCGCTATGCCAAACAACTGTGAAGTAATTAAAGCTTAAATGCAGCACCCTCTGCAAATTAAATTAGGTAAACATTCAGAAATTAGATAAGAGTTTCTCATTTCTAAAGGGTAAGCTCGGGCATCTGTGAAATACCTGAGTGCAATGAAAACTGAAAGTCCAAAAGAGTCTAATTTGCTGCCGGATGCTTGATCTTTGTCAAAGCTGAAATCTGCCTGCATACAGCTGTAGACGCAGATAAGAGAGAAAGAAGAAGTAACGTTCAAAAAACTGTGTTCATGGACTTGTCTTGCTGACCATGATTTAGTGACCCAGCGTAGTACAGTAACTCAGAAGAGACTTAACTGTTTGATCACATGTAAATGTGCCTGTTCTGACCCATAACAAGCATATAAAGGACTTTCAGTTTCATATAACTGAAAATTTTTAGTAGCCTATAGAGTCAGCACTTTACAGTGGGGTTAGCCTAAATGAATTGTGAATGAGGAACAGAATGACTTCCGTAATGACTTCCAATCCGGGGCTGAAAAGGTATTATTTCTGTATATCTGCCTAATGCATTTCATATGATATAGTGAGGAAAACCTCTTTCTTTAGGCAATGAATAGCATATAAATTGCAAAACAATTATAACCCAACTTTTTTGATGACTTAATTGTAATTATCTTTAATCCAAACTACTGGCTGTGCATTTGGTTAATCAAAATTTTCAGTGACTATTACTGTATGAATCCTAACATGAAACATTGTGGAAGTAAGCATGCCTCTTTACCGCTTGGTTTGGGTAAGTAATACCAAAAGTGTCTGTTATCATATTACTATGTATTTTGAGTGTTGGCCATTTGGTTGTTGTTATTATTGACTATTACCCAAATCATTTATTAAAATAAACATTGAATCTTATCATTTTTGCTCCAAAGAAATGGAAAAATATTAAGAAATATTTACATTACATTTAAACATACATCAATTAAAAAGTGAATCAGAGACCATGACTCTCAACAAGTATTCTATTCATTATTTTCATACCAAATATACAATGATTTTTACATTCATTTCATTACTTGTATTATAGATGCAGATATAAATGATGTGATCAACATGAGTTCTTATCAACAGGAGTAGAACCACTGAGTTAATATATGGTTATCAAAAACATCAAGACACTGAAATGTAGCTTCAGGGCCTTTTCACATGGCGTGCTCGGGCCCGTGTCGAGTCCGGGATCGATCATTCCTGAATTGTGTTCACATGCCAGTGCTTGAACCAGGCTCGGGCACGCTTGGTAATGTCGGCACCAGAACACTATGTGGCAGTGTTGCGTAAATTTGGCTGATAGCGAACAACCGAGGAAGAGGCAAAACTCGTCTTGCTACTTAGTAATTTCTTCTCCACTATGGATGCAAGCCAGGCAGTCAAATTTTACGCTTTGGCCGTTTTAAATCACTCCACATTAATCGCTTTGCGCTCGCCACATTTGTTTACAGTGAAGCTAATGGTACTGCTGATGCTAAACCTGCCGGTAGGGTCGGGTGTTGATTTGATCAGTTCCGCTTGTAGCCCACATGTAACGTCCGGCACGGCCCGGATTGCGTTCACAAGCTATTCATCCGTGCTCGAGCACGGGTGGCCCGGGTCCTGGACTACCTCCCAAACTGGGCCACCCGTGCCGCGCCCGGGCCCAGCCTGTTTGCATTCACATGGACAAAATTTGTGGTCAAACGTGCTCGGACCCCGGCCCGAGCACGCCATGTGAAAAGGCCCTTAGATAATCATGGAGAATATAGTTTCCATAGTTTTGTAACTAACTTTTATCATTTGTAAACTTGTTTGTGGACTTATTTTAGATTGTTAAAAGTGCCTTATAAACACTTTCAATAAGCGGCCACTGTTTTACAGTAATTTGAGTTTCTGGACAATCGTGCTTCCAAGCTTTTTTTCTTAGCATTGTGTTTTGCTCTCATTTTTAGATTGTGCGACCAATTGGACAAATTTCAAAAGATGGCAGGACCAAGAAAAGAAAGAGGAAGGCCAGTCCTGGAGAGCAAGTCAAACGAAAAGGACAAGAGTGACTGAGCTGGCCAAGAAGAAGAAAAAAGTCAATAAATGGAGAGGAACAAAAAAATAGGCCAAGAAGGAAAAAAAAGATGACATGTCTCCACCACGGCCAGATTGACATTGATTAGTTAGCCTATCCCACTGGCTGCAGAGCCACATCTGATTGATTCTGAGTTGCCACCTCATCCTGAAATGAAGGGAAATTCATTTTGGTATTTAAGAACTACGAAAACATCTAACAAAATTAATTTTCTGATTCTTCTAGAAATTTTCCTGAAAAACACAATCCAGACATTTTTCTATATGTGACTATTTTCTTAGCCTATATGAGAAGTATAATGATGAGGTCTGTGAACTTTCCAGAGACAACATTAAACTCACCTCTAGTGTCTCAATATGAGGATATCTCACCAGCAGATCATTAAAAAACCTGAACAACAAGAAGAAACTAAATATTTGGACCTTTTACCATTTTAGCTTCACACCTTTTTTTCCTCCTGAACACCCACCTCTTTTGCCCTTTTTATACCAATTTATCTATTTATTTATCTATTTCCTACTTGTCCCGTGAGATTTGTTCCCATCTACCACACCATATTGTTCACATAGGAGCTCACGTTGTGTAACGGGTGCCTGTTACTGAGTAGTGATGTGTGTAGATTAATAGTACTAACTTATTATTTAGGCAAAGCGAGTATCAGAAGTCTAAATTCAGCTGCTGGAGCTGGTGGTCATAAATCAATAGAAAGCATCAACCAATCAATTGATTGTGATGGTACCATATACCACTGATATGCCCTCCCCATTCTTAGCATCTCCCTTTACTCCTTTTTCCAACTATTAACAATTTCCCTCTGCTGCTCCCAAGTTTTCCTCCTTACTTCCACCTGAATAATGCAGTTTTATGTTATCTTCATAGACAGTTCAGCATGTATTTTTCATCTAACTTTATTTCATTTTTCGCTTCATAAATAGATTATTATATT
>JAVQJG010226435.1:0-10121 GCA_036024015.1 Craterocephalus amniculus
CACACACACACACACACACACACACACACACACACACACACACACACACACACACACACACATATAAATACACAGAGATGTCTAGTTTTTTGTGTTTAAACTCATAATCTAAACCGATGCAACCTCTGGTGAACATGCAGATGAATAATTCATTTCTGTGAGCAGGCCTACATCTGATCCAAAGACAATCCTACACTGACAGCCGGTTCCTCTGGATGATTTAATGCTCAGTTTTAATGTTTAAACACACACATGCACACAGAGGCTGCATCTGAATTAGGTTATATTTCCCTCTGTCACACATCAGGTCATCTCACGCAGGACGCTTCAGCTCGTAAGCAGCAGAGAAACTAATGCAGGGCCGTTTACATGTAAGAAAAAACAAAACCCCAAAGAAATAAAGGGGCTAAAGATGAAAATGAAATGACAAACGGAGTGAAAATGGCTACAGCGTCTCCTCCTCACCTGCCTCCTGCTGCGTTTGTAAACAAGGTGTAAACACGGAGCCTTCCGGGCTGCGAATATTTACCTTAAATATCATGTAAACCCACCAGGATCTGGTACCGCACCTCCCAGTCTTTAAACCCGGTCCGTCCCTGCAGCTCTGCGGTCAGACGGTGAGCATCATCCCGCTGTCTGACAGCGAACACCGAGGGCTGATCCACAAACCAAGCCAGCAACAAGGGCTTCCCACTTCCGGCCTCCAGCTAAAAAATAAATCTGCTAGTACCTCCCTGTAGTACACTATTTTATGTTTTTTATATATTTTTATATTTACTGTATACATGTGCCAGTTGCCGATACAATTTCAGACATTTTTACAGCTGAAGGGTAAGCCTCTGACTGATAATGATGATGATAATAGTAGGCCTAATAATAATAATAATAATGACAACTTATTTTGAAAAAGATCGTGTATTTCCGGTATGTCTTTAGCAGGCTGTTTATCGTTTGCCTGACGGAACTGGAGTACAAATATAGTAATAAAGACCGAAATATGATTTTTCCATGAAGAGGCTGGAACCACACTGCGCATGCGTGCTCAGCCTCCATCTGTTGCGTGAAAACAAATGACCAAAAACCTGAAAACTGAATTTAGCTCATTACTGATCACAAGTTCCAGGAGAGACTTCATCTTTTTTGTTCATAGTTTATAGTCTGAAACCCTTCCAACTCACCAAAAAACCACAAATGAAATAATATTGTACAGTTGATCATATGATCATGGAAAAATAAACATGAAAAAAGCTTGATGAAACCAGGCAGGATGCTGCACTCAGCTAAACACTGCAGGACATCTTCTGTTTCAACATGTTTAAAAAAAAAAAAATCAATACAATAATTTCAAATAGCTGTAGTTTGACATGTAATTTTAGTTTTTGACTCATAAGACTTTGAAATGAAAATGAAAGAACTGTTGTAGTAACTTACCATGTATACGTTATGAGGTTTAGTCTGGCTCGCAGCAGCGCTTAAACCTGAATGCTGTGTTTACCTTGAAGCTTTATAAAGTTTAATTTGAGTCACTGGTGTATTTGGACACAAACCAGTAACGTAGGGGGCTTTTGACTTCATGAAAATGTTTCAGGTGACGGTTTACAGCATCATTGGTGAATGCAAACTGGCAGGTACTGGAATTCACACACGAGAGCTTATGCAGAAAGAAACTAGAAAAGAAAATTTACTTTACAAAATTGTGTGTGGTGTGTGAAAAAAAATCACATTTTCATTGTGAGGACTAAGACCAAAACCCAGCAGACACGGATTATTACACATGACTTTTATTTGACAAGATGACGTTTCATTTTTGGTCTATTTTTTATACGTTGAGCTGGTCTGAGCAGGAGTGTTTCATACCCTGAAAACACTCACACACACACACATTAAACTTCATTCACACTGAAAACATCCCATTCATACTAGAAGGAATAAATAAGTTCTGTACAAGTGCGACGTCACGTGATCCCTGCCGGTGGAAAACAAACATCTCGCTCTGAGATAATGATGCCTCAGAGTTCTGGGATCGTCTCTTATTGCTTCCGAGGTTGCATCGTTTCTAGAAGCACTTGCGATGAACGATGCTGGGGCCGGCCTCGTCGTACTCCTGCTTGCTGATCCACATCTGCTGGAAGGTGGAGAGCGAGGCCAGGATGGAGCCGCCGATCCAGACCGAGTATTTACGCTCAGGTGGAGCGATGATCTGCACAGGAGGAGGAGAAATGTTTCTCTGCTTCCAAGCACAGGATCATAGGCTGCAGCATTAACATTTATATGATAAATAAATGATGGGATTAACCCTTAAAACTCCATAATTCCGTTTGGTTCGCATGATTTATCTTTGGAATAAAACTTCAGAAATGAGCTGAGCCCCATGGTTTTCAGGACAGCCTCAGTTGTAAGATTATGATGTTAAAATGATGTAAAACAGGGGTGTCAAACATACGGCCTGCAGGATGAATTTGGTAAAAGTTACTCTGATCACGATGCAAAATACCAGATTTTTTACTTCTAGACACCTGCGATAGAAAATTTTGTGATTGTTTTAGATCCATTGTTATCTGTAGATTGTAATATGTGAGTAATTTAGGAAGAAAATAGGAAAATAAACAAATATAAATGAACGTTTAATGCAAAATAAAAATTCTAAAGATGTTTTATATAAATTAAGCTGTATAAATATTTTTTTCAAATTTTGGTTTATTTTTCATATTGATATATCTAAAAAATTCATACAATGTTTTTTGTTTTTTAGATATATAGGCTACAAGAAAAATATAAAACAAGAAAAATCAAATCTCAAAATATTGTTAAAACCTCACATTTTTCTCCAGAAAATCCACGTTGTTCATCCTGTTTTTCTAAAGTTTAGTACATTAAATATAAACATATTGATAATACATTTGCATTTTAGCACTAAAACGGGCAGTTTTGTTATCTTTAGAGGATAATGCAGTTATTTTACTTACTGGTCCGAACGGAGACTGACTTGTGCTGAACTTAGATGAGTTTGACTTCCCAAATAAATCCATCATTTTTATGTTAGGTTTTCATATAGTGGCTTTTATTGGGATCTTATGTTTGCTTTATCAAAGTTGTTTCTATGATCTGTAGAGAGCTACTCTAATTTTTTTATTTGCTTGTCAATGACAATAAAAATGATTTGATTTGGTTTTGACCTGCTAACCTCACAAAACCAGCTCAGCTTCTTGGCTTTATTATTTATTTATTATTCAAGCTATAGAGGAGCATTATTCTTCTTCTAAAACTTTTTGCTCACCTGTTGATCTCTGGCTGCTCCTGATTGGACATTACCCTAAATTTAGGCTCTCTGATTGGTGAAAAGTCTGACAGGAAATGGCTTCATTATAATTTCCAGGTCAAAAAAGAGGCATCATTAATATTTCTAGAAAATAATCATTCTCAAAATAATGAACCTTCTCATATGGACTGAAACCAGTTTTACTTAAAAACTAAATATGGAGCAGGAAAAGCTTAAAACTATACAATATGCACCTTATTACTGCACATATGCAAAATGCAATTTCTAATGAAAAAATCACTTCTTAAATGCAATTTTAACTTTCTTCTTTTAGCTTTCTTATTTAAATTTAAATATCAGCCTTTTCCCACAGCCTAATGATAAATTTTGAATAAAATAATAATAAACAAATAAACTAATAATCAACGAATGTGCAACCATTAAAGCCTTGCCTTGGAGTGATGAGAGAATAAAAGAAAATGCTAATTAAAGCTTGGTTTGCTACACACTGATCTATGTATGGACGACAGCAAAACGATGTCATTCATATTTTTAATCTGATCTTAGATGCATTTCGGGGAGAAAAAAACCCAGAAAGCTTTTATGAGCGAGCATTTCTAACAGTAATGTTTTACCTTAATCTTCATGGTGCTGGGGGCCAGAGCAGTGATCTCCTTCTGCATGCGGTCAGCGATGCCCGGGTACATGGTGGTGCCCCCCGACAGCACGTTGTTGGCGTACAGGTCCTTTCGGATGTCGATGTCGCACTTCATGATGCTGTTGTAGGCGGTTTCGTGGATCCCGGCCGACTCCATACCTGCAGAGAGGCTCAGGTTAACGCCTGCGACCGGAAACCTGTAAAAGCCAGACTCGGCTCATCCGGCGCACCGATGAAGGAGGGCTGGAAGAGCGTCTCGGGGCAGCGGAAGCGCTCGTTGCCGATTGTGATGACCTGGCCGTCGGGAAGCTCGTAGCTCTTCTCCAGCGAGGAGGAGGAGGCGGCGGTGGCCATCTCGTTCTCAAAGTCCAGAGCGACGTAGCAGAGCTTCTCCTTGATGTCGCGCACGATCTCACGCTCAGCTAGAAGAGGAAGAGACGGGATCAGATTCTGCAAAGTGAAACCCGATTTGATTCTTTTAGGAGGCTTTGGGTGCAGAGTCGCTTCAAATTGCTGTTTTGCGATTCTTCGATATTGCTGATGTTTAATTTTTCTTTTTTAATGGCAGAACATGTAAAAATGTTTTTATCAGGAATCATATTGTCCCCAAAGTACTTCTCATCACATGTGAGGCAGTTTTGAGATTTATTCAGCAGCAATATACAGGTACTAATCTGAAAACGAGAATATGCTGAAAAGGTTTTTTTATTCAGGCGACAGACACCTTACATTTTTGTTTTTAAAATCCATTTTTGATTGATTTCAAGCAATATTCTAATTTTCAGAGTTTTTTAATTTGAGGTTTTCTGAAGCTGCAAATCCTGATCAGCAAAATATAAACACATAAAAGCTAATATATTTTGATTTGCAGACCAATTGTATGTTTACATTTTATCTTTGAAGTTAAGTTACAGTAATGCAGCACTTTTTCAGGATATTCTAATTTTCTGAGTAGCACATGTATTTAAAACAGCTGATAGTGAAGAATTTAATCATTTTGCTGTTAAGTTAAAAAAATAAAAAGCTTGAAAATTTAAATTAGTAAAACACAACAGAGCAGCCTGACCATCATTCTGCTGCTATATTGCCCGACCTGAGAAGTTGGAAATGAGAAACAAAAATTTTAAAATGATTTATAATTTTTTTTAAAGCATGGGGATTGGGTTTGACATAAATAAATAAATGAATAAATAAATAAATAAATAAATACATACATACATAAATAAATAACTTTTTTTTTTTTAACTAGTCCAGATTTTTTTTAAAATCCTAAAAAGAAAAAGTATATTTATGTGAATCTATATTTTTTCCCACCCTCATGTTTGGGCAGAACTTGAGCTGATGAGGACAGTTTAATCTGAATCAGGTGTGGTGGAAACATCTAAAACCTGCAGGACTGATGATCTATCCCTGCAGCACAGACTCCTGCTTCCATCCCGATCCATCATCATCATCATCATCATCATCTGCGTTTACCTGTTGTGACGAAGGAGTAGCCGCGCTCAGTCAGGATCTTCATCAGGTAGTCGGTGAGGTCGCGACCCGCCAAGTCCAGACGCATGATGGCGTGAGGCAGAGCGTAGCCCTCGTAGATGGGCACGTTGTGGGTCACGCCGTCGCCCGAGTCCAGAACGATACCTGAGGTCACATTTTAACTTTAGGAGTTTATCATCATTACTGACCAGAAAAAGCTTTTAAAGCATAAAATTGAAACTTTAAAGTAGGGGTGTAACGATTAATTTAAACGGTGACTCGATTCGTTTCAGGGTTTGTGGTTATGATACGATTCATGAACGATTCTTGTTAATTTAGAACGATACAATCTGAAACGATTCAGTTACTTGAAATCGATTTAGTATATCTATCAACAACTATCATCAAAAATTCAACCAGTGTGATTGTCATAAATACCTGGATGCTGGACAGTGCAGGGAAGTTTCTTAGTAAGAAAAATCTTAGTTTCTTGCAAGGGAATCAAGTATAAATTAAAAATATGAGTGTAAACAAAACAAAAAACAATAATTAATAGCAAATCCATTCACAAATTTCTTTTGTTTTTATTAAGTTCACCTCTCCAAGTTGAATCAACAGGGGCTAAACCTTTTATTTTTAATAATTATACAATCTTTTTTTATTTTAATAACCTGGTACTTCCACTATTTTCTCAACAAAAACTGCAAAAATAAAATCTTCCATGCTTCGCTCCAAAGTATTATTTCTCAATACCGATCGGATCGAATTGATATAATACCTTTTATAACGATAATAGATGGGTAAATATTGATTTTACTACCAACTTGCCGAGCCCACATCGATCGGTTGAATCATAGGAATATAAAATCGAATTATCGATTTATTAACACCCCTGCTTTAAAGGCTTGGGCGGGAGGCTGAACCCCGGCAGGCTGACCTGTGGTGCGGCCGGAGGCGTAGAGCGACAGCACGGCCTGGATGGCCACGTACATGGCGGGGACGTTGAAGGTCTCAAACATGATCTGGGTCATCTTCTCCCTGTTGGCTTTGGGGTTGAGGGGGGCCTCTGTGAGCAGGGTGGGGTGCTCCTCGGGGGCCACGCGCAGCTCGTTGTAGAAGGTGTGGTGCCAGATCTTCTCCATGTCGTCCCAGTTGGTGATGATGCCGTGTTCAATGGGGTACTTCAGGGTCAGGATGCCCCTCTTGCTCTGAGCCTCGTCTCCCACGTAGGAGTCCTTCTGACCCATCCCCACCATCACACCCTGAGGGAAGAGGTGGATACCCGAGAGGGGGGCTCAGAGGCCCGGACTGGAAGAGGGCTGATGATACGAGGAAGGAGTCAGGAGTTTTTTTTACCTGGTGACGGGGGCGGCCGACGATGGAAGGGAACACGGCACGGGGGGCGTCATCTCCGGCAAAGCCCGCCTTCACCAGACCAGAGCCGTTGTCGCAAACGAGGGCCGTGGTCTCGTCGTCGTCACACATGCTGACAGAGTCTGAGGAAAAAGGTTGAAGGATAAGAGTAGGGATGGGCGATATGAACTAATTTTCATATCTTGATGATTTTTTCCTTAATCACGATATGCGATATATATCTCAATATAATTTTTTTGTCAAGTAAACAAAGAGACAGTTTAAATTTACAGCCTTGAGGGCTAAAGGCACTTTTATTAAGGATCAGAGGCACTTGTGCAATAAAATATTTGACTGGAATAAGAGTATATATGTATTAGAATAATAAAAAAAATCTTTTCATTGACCACAACAAAAATGCAAAATGCATTATTTGAATGAATATGAGAATATGAAAAGATAAAGATAAATTTAAACTTGAAGATTTCAGTGACGGCAATCAAACTATATTTACATTATAAAATGACGATACTTAGCAATCTTTACGATTATTAATTGTAGCTTCTACTACTGCGATTAATTGTCAAAATAAATAATTGTGACATCCCTAGTCATGGATACTCAGTACTTGAGAAAAAAAGGATAATTAGGCTTGCAGAAATAAAGAAATGGTGCCAATCTCTGGTTTAGCAGTGGGTAAATCCAACGCTGACTGGAAAATAAGGGTTTACTCCGTATCCTTGGACTACACCCCTGATCGCAACATAATAAATCAGAATTATGTGGTATTTAGACGTTATTTTATGTAAAATTATTTAAGAAACTAATAGTAGACAGTAAGTAAATCAATTTAAAAGCAATATTTAAGTTCTAATTTATCATTAGCTAAGTATGTGTTTTGATAATGCTTTAATCCAGACATCCAACAATGTTTCTTCTCGGAAAACTTCAATAAATCAGAAAGCTTCAGGCAGTTGACTCAAATTGAATATAAGACATAATTACTTAATTGTTTTAGAGTCTAAAGTAAATAGTCTCCTCCATCAGAGCACCTTGATTGTAAATGTTGGATGACAGAGTTTATATAGAGCATTTGAAGGCATCATTGCACTGAACGGTCTTTCTATTTTGCTGCTTAATGACTTGATGGCATCAGAGGTTGAAGTAAACCAAACACAGCTGGAAAACTGCTCTCTGGCTTACTGACACAGTCCAGACCCCACAGGGCTGACAGGAGTTGTTTAAAGTCAACATCTTATCAGTGATGGATGGAAAAGAGCAGAGAAAGCAGTCTGTTATAATAACAGTTTATCAGTTCAATGTCAGGAGACTTAAAGATTACATCTGGAGGTTTGATAGAAATGTTTTACAGCTAATGAAAATAGTTTTATGACAAAGTAATTACTGAAAAATTATCCTAACATTTTATAGATCCATCATTACAACTGAGAAGCAGCCAAACTGAACCACAGTGGCAGTTTTATAAGGACATTTGTAGTTTTTAAAGTAAATGTTTATTCATAAAGCGCCTTTTTAAGATAAAAAAAAATCACGAGACAGGACAGTACAACAGAAAGAACATTTAAAAAAAATAACTAAGCATAAGCCAGTTTTAAAACATTACATTTGATTAAAAATCCTCTCATTTACAGCTGGTCAAGATATCGAGATTTTCAGATATAGCCTATTGAGTTTTTTTCATCCAAGATATAGAATGAGGGAATATGGTTTATATCAAGTTAGCTTATTTTGGGATAAAAATATTTTTTAATTTTTTTTTATAGTTACCAAAGCAGAGGGGATTTTTACTCAATTCCAATGAAAATTTGAATGGAAGTTTTGTTTATTTTGTTGCCATATTCTGTTTTCTTGACATCAACACACTAATAAAACTTGACAGAAAAGGAGTTTTCATGTTATTTTATACATTTCCAGCGTTGTGAAATTAAAACATATTAATCGCGATAATCGTAAAATCATGATTATTTCTCAAACAATAATCGTACCTAGAAAATCTATAATCGTGACATCCCTATCAATGACCCAGCCTACTCTGCCTCTCACTGACTACTATTTACTGGTTAAACTGGTTAACTCTGAACTAGGTATGAGAACTGATGAGTCAAAGGCAGAAGTGGATGAATGTCCTCACAAATGTACAACTAACTTTGTTAGCTGGGGCCACATAAACATGAAATTTTGCGACCGTATAATCTACCAGAAACTATTAGGCAAATTTTATTATTTATTATTATGTTATTTGGGCTATTTTAACAGATGTTGTATTTGCAGAATTTCCCACAGTATTTGAACGCAGCATCGCTGACAGGAAGTCTCCCGCTGCTTCTGACGGGTGAAGTTGAACTAAATGAGGCCCATTAGTTAACCAATTAGCCCGGATTTAGCTCCATCTGCTCCGCTCTCTCATCCCACCAACCAGTCAGAAACCACCAGTTCACCTCCCTCCGCGCGCCCGCCCAACACGCCGCTTACCTCCGCTTTGCCTCCGGCTTGAAGTTCAGGGTCTCCCCGCTGCCGGCTCCAGCTGAGTGAGGGGTGACACCCAGGGACCACCGGGGTCCTTATAAACACCTTCCCCCTCCATGCCCCCCCCTCTCGCTCCAGAAAGCCGCCAGGAATGTCCGAGTATTCCGCAGGAATTCAACTGGCCCTTCGTCCATATTTGGTCGCGCGCAACGGTAGCTGCATGCATGCACACGAAAGGCTCGCGCGCCAGCCGGGACATATATGGAGAGGGTACCCGCCAGCGGCGCGTACGAGCCCGTGTATGGAGAGGGGCCGCGGGGACCGGAGAGACGCACCAGCCGCTGCCATGGCGCGCGAAGTGCTCCGGATACCCACACATACTCAGACGCACCCCAAACTCTGAAATTAGACATAAATATAATATAATAATGAATAAAATCAGATTTTTACTGCAAGTGAAAGAACTGGAGGGAAAAAAACTCCCGGGGTGACTTGAAGTGAAAAGAGCTGAGTTGTGGCAAAGTAACTGATGCTGCGCTGTAAAATTACATGCTTTAAAAACACAATTAATAAAGAATATTTTTTTAGGGATGCGGATAACCAATGGATTAAGTCGTTAAGAATTTACTTTATTAAAATTAATTAATTGCAATTAATCATTTTAAGCCTGTAATTCATATGCAATGTATTCATATGTTAAATAATTAAGGTGTTAAATTCAGATTTATATTTTCGTTAATGGTTTAATTTTGACAGCCATGATAAGAATCCCAAATTATTTGATAAATATTGCTTATATATTTTTAACAATAATCTAGCGACCCCCTGAAATGATCGTGGGACCCACAGTTTGAGAACCACTGTGTTAAATGATAATGGTAAAGAAAACAA
>JAVQJG010226447.1:0-26471 GCA_036024015.1 Craterocephalus amniculus
TATGCGCAATCAATGAGTCGTTAATTGTAATGAAATTACCCCTTTTACCACATACTATACCACGTAGAAAACCATTTTTCTTAGAAAGATTAAAATAATATCAAGTATAGTTCCTTTAATGCAGAATTAAATAATTCATTTACTAGCTGTGACCCCAAACTAGGCGTACCCTTGGAATGTCATTCAGTTGTAGCTTCATGAACTCGTGTCCAACGAATGAAACGCCGTGTACGTCAGTAGAATCAGACCGTCTATGTTGTAGGTTTAACCAATAGTGGGTAAGATCACTTGGAGCTCAGCCAATCAGCGGATGAGTTACGGGTAATTGGGCGGGCCCGTGGGAGCTACGGTCACGGACGTTGTCGTGAACTTTGCCGGTGTGGAGCAACCCCTGGAACCTAATCGTCTGCGTGAGTTGTTAAAGAACAATATTACATATCGACTCTATAAGATATGGGTTGAGGGAATTGTTACTTTACCACCTCAGCTACTTGTAACCACCGTCTTTGTCATGTTTAGACATGCAGATCTCGTGGTCGACTCCACATGGCTACCTAGCCAGTTAGCTAACCACCAACCCAGTTAGCCAACAGTAGCTCCTCATAGGTTAAATAATGCTGGTGGATAGTTTTGACAGCTTGCTTCTCTCTAAATATGGCTTGTATAGCGGATAAAAAGTCACAGTTTACCATTTCTTGCTCTTTCATGGATGTATTTGGATGTGCAATATATGTAGGGTCTTGCAGGAACGGGCCTTAGCCATAACCAGTTTGCTTTACTGGTAAGAGCAGTCAGTGTAGCTTGACATTTCAATGGTAGCTGCAGGCTTATAAGTGGGATGATTTTATTACTGCAGGCAGTACTGAAGTTGGATAAGGTGCAACAAATTGCCTTAATCAGAAAAGAAAACACCCGCGTGTTAAGGCCAAACCTTTCAAATCATATTAATTGATCTGTAAATTAATTCCCATATACCTACAACATTATTACTTTCTGTATGAATATGTGCACCCACATTAACAAGTGGTCATTTACGTGATGATTGATCTTCATGATGAATTATCAGTTTAATCCTTCCATTGCCTATTTCTCTTCCAGTCTGTTACAAAGTCAGAGTATGGGCAGTGTGTTGGCTGCCTCTTCCCCCAGTCCAGCTCCGGCTGCAGCTGGAGGTGGTCAAGGGGTCCCAGGGTTGGTGTCAGTCCCTCCCGGGTTCACTATGCCCCCTGTGTCTTCCGTCCCTTCAACATCAGAATCTGGTCAGCAAACGGCAGAAACAGATTCTCCACTCCAAAACCCGGGCACATATGAGGAATGTCACCGGAAATGTAAAGGTAAATCAAACACACACACACTTTATATGGTAAGTGTGTTTGTCTGTGTGCACTCATTTGAAGCAATTATTATATTGTGATATGACCATTGATATGATTTGATTAAAGATTGCTAATTCTATTTCTCTTTCTTATATTTAGAGGTGTTTCCTCTGCAAATGGAAGGGGTGCGGTTAGTAGTAAACAAGGGCCTGAGTAACCACTTCCAGGTCAGCCATACCATCACCCTCAGCACCCTGGGAGATTCTGGTTATCGGTTTGGTGCTACCTATGTTGGCAGTAAACAAACTGGACCGGCAGAGGTAACGCTCTTTATTTGAAGGCTTTGAAATTGTATCAAGGTTTTAAAATTCTGAAATGATGCTGATAGTTCTGAACAGCAAATCTTTCATGTTTGATGAGGGTTTAATATTTATTTTCTAGTGTCAAGGTGGAAATTCAAGGGAGATTTTATGTTAATCTTAAAAAAGTGAAATATTTATTTTTGTGGGGCCAATCTAAATTTTAGTTTATTTGTTTTAAATGCCTTGTGATTCAGTATGAATTCAAATAAAATGTCCCACTGAATGAAATTGTTCAGAGGGAAAGAAGACAAACAAGGGTGTGTAATGATGTTGAAGAATCCACATTGTTTTGTAGGCAAAAAAATATTTTGTAATAGATCCACACTTTGTTTTTAGTAACCA
The DNA here is from genome assembly GCA_036024015.1 of Craterocephalus amniculus. Taxonomy (NCBI): domain Eukaryota; kingdom Metazoa; phylum Chordata; class Actinopteri; order Atheriniformes; family Atherinidae; genus Craterocephalus; species Craterocephalus amniculus. The sequence continues at coordinate 2,021 of JAVQJG010226447.1, forward strand.
ATGTAGTACACAAAATCTAATTGGTGGATTCGTTGTTTTTAGTCATTTCCAGTCATGGTGGGCGATATGGACAACACTGGCAGTCTTAACGCCCAGATTATCCACCAGCTAACAAATACTGTACGCTCCAAAATAGCCATCCAGGTATGTGAACACGCATAAGAAACGGCCATTCAGGTCTCATCTCGTAGAGCTGATCATTGACATTCTTATTCATCTTAATGTATATTTTTTATTGCAGACTCAGCAGCATAAGTTTGTAAATTGGCAGTGTGACATGGAGTATCGTGGACAGGACTTCACTTCTGCTGTGACACTTGGAAATCCAGATGTTCTTGTTGGGTCAGGTACGATTTATGAAGAGATCAATAACGATGATTTACATTAGGGGTGTTTCAGTACATTCACATAACTCATTCATTTTTCATTCTTTTTCTGTGCCGCCCTTCTAATAATGATGAAATTATTTTGTCACAGTGGTTAGTCTCTAGTTTCTTTGTTAAAAAAATTAATGCGTTCAGCCCGTTGAGCCAGAGCAACACGCCGCAACATATCAGCTTTCATAATGGTACATGTTCACTGCAGCTCGGTCAGCGAGCGGAAAGTTTATAAAAGCGGAACGGTATAAAAGACGAGGTCTGCACCACGACTGCTTTCCAGAGTCTTCAAAGTCTGAACGGGGCTTACTGTGTGATGGGCAGACTATAAAGTTTTTGTTTATCTTTTTAATTAACACAGTAACAAAATGAAAAATATGCAAAATATCGGCCAATCCAATCAAGCCAATCCGATGGGTGGAAAGCCTAGTATTTTTAGGGGCGATGGTCCTATCTGAGAGCATCCAATAATAACGTTAACTATGTACTACATGCTCCCAGTAGTGCAATTACCCGCATACATAATAGATGCATGGGGTGCACTGTTACATTGATGCAAAGAAAAAAAGCTGCAGCCAGTGTCTCACCAAGATGACTCGTGGATGCAATGAGGGTAAACAACAAGTTGAGCTTAAAATGGTGAGATATGTTGCCCTCTTTTTAAGTTCTGTTTGCTCAATGCGCATTTTTGTCTGATAACTGGTTTTAAATCTCAGACGTGCAACTTGCTACACATCGGTTAGAAGTCCCATATAAACGAGTAGGAAAAATTGTAAACGTTGACACCCTTGATTTATATAATAAAATGGTTGAATAATATTATTAGTCAAACAATGAATTGTAATTCAGTAGAAAGCCTGAACAATATAAACCTGAACTTAAAATTTGGAAGATTTATTCTCTTCATTGCTACTGGTTTTGTCCACTACATTAGGCTTTTTAAAAAAAAAAGGTCATTGTGTTCCACATCACATGCCTAACTATTCCTCTCTTTACAGTCCATTAGCTACATCCCCTGTTGAGTTTTCCTTATTAAAAATATGAAGCCGACTCAGAAAAGCTTACAGTCCAGTCATCCCTCTCAACCAGCTTTTCAACATTTTAGGCACTGATTTATGCTGCACAGTGGTGGGCTCCAGCTTTTAGAATCCTGTTAGATGAAGCTTGTCCCAACATTTGTGCTCAATGGAGGAAATCAAACCTGAAATGCTCAGATTGTCACTTTTTATGGTCTTTCAAAGTTATTTTAGCCTATACATATCACCTTTATAGTAAAAGATATACTTCTGTAATTTATCCCTGTACTGAAAAAAGAAGTTATGTTATCATTTTTCTAGAGGCAGTTTATATCATATACAGACTCTAAATTGTGTATTTATTTATCTTTTAAAGCATTTAACAATAGAATACTTAGTTTTTGTTCATTCATTCTGTTTTAAAGCCTGACTTTGTCAGAAGTTTGGAACATAACAGAATCACAGAAATAACGTCAATCTCAGAAAAGCCAAAAAAAGCTAACATTGATTTGTGTTAGTTAAGCCCTGCATTAAAAAACGTTTAGACTTCACTACTGAAAAATGAAGCAAGAGGGCGCCAGTAGCACATGAATTAACAGATGGAACTTGAAAGAAAACTTTCAGGCCAGAAAATATTCTTTAAAGTTAACTATGGACAGGGATGGACTAAATTAATGGACACCTCTTTCCCATAGACAAAATTAGTACATCAGTGTTTATTTCTAAGGTGCTTAAATACAAGTAAATCCAACACAGAATGCTTTATATAGTCAATAATTTTCAAGCCAATCTTTACCCATCTAAATATCCCCAAACCACAAGCCCACCAGTCACACAATAACACATAGACATATAAAATAAAAAGTGGCCCACTATAAAAATGGAATGAACATGTAAAAAATTGTGAAATGGTGCACCAAGAGCTGATAGTGTTTGTTCTTGAACTGTGAAGGAAATAAATAAACTGTCATATATGAAAGAATGTCCAATGATTTTCTTACAGGCATTGTTGTTGCCCACTATCTCCAATCAATTACACCTGCACTGGCTCTGGGTGGCGAGTTGGTGTATCACAGGAGACCAGGAGAGGAGGGAACTGTCACCTCCTTTTTGGGCAGGTATACAGGTAAAGTTAAATTAATATTTCACTCTTCTTCACTTAGTTTGATAGTTAGCTACCAATATTTCCAGATATTCAGCCATCATTTAATTGCATGTTTAATGTCTTTTAACAATGTTTAGTCTTTTCATGTGTTTTAACTGATGTCGTTAACTGACTCATATGTATCTTATTGCTTAATATGACATATAACAAACTGAATAATTTCGTCTCCACAGGTGACAAATTTGTTACAACTTTAACTTTAGGAGGTGCTGGAGCTCATGCTACATACTATCACAAAGCCAATGACCAGGTACTTAATATCTGATGAATTATGGGGTTTTATTCATGAGTACTTCTTAAATATAATACTTTGACTTGTTTCTGTCTTTAAGCTTCCAGATCAGTGTCTTTTAATCTAGGTTAGGAGTGTCCACAAGCTGATACAAAGATGTGCTTGAGATAAATGGCAAATTTAGGATTTGAAGATTTTCTCAAGCAATTTTCAGTGTTTGATGACAGACTGCACAATTATGAAATTGTTGAAAAGTGCATCTAAAACATGGTTTTGCATCAAAACCAAATATGTGCATTTTTAATGCATATTGAGTATTAAAATAATTACATGTCTGTCTTACAGTTGCAGGTAGGGGTTGAATTTGAAGCCAGCACAAGGATGCAAGACACTACAACTTCCTTTGGTTACCAGTTGGACCTCCCAAAAGCTAACTTGCTTTTTAAAGGTTAATACAAACATAAAACCTATACAAACCTAAAAGACTACAAATATAGAAATACCTAAGTGAATATAATTTTTGTATCTGCAGGGACAATTGACAGCAACTGGGTAGTTGGGGCAACCCTTGAGAAGAAATTGCTGCCGCTGCCTCTCACACTGGCACTGGGAGCTTTCCTGAACCACCGCAAGAACAAGTTCCAGTGCGGCTTTGGTGTCACCATTGGCTAGAGGTGCCATGCTGCCTGGAACCAGCTCTCAGGCCACAGCTTGGACTGGCACAGGGACACACAGGAACCTGAACTAAGTTTTAGGAATTGGATTACAAGACTCTCTTACAACTGTGATATTTGGATCTGACAGAGAGACAAAGACAACGATCAAGGAGCCAGGACTGGCCAAGCCATGCCCACATACTGTAGCACAAATGTCTTTGCTGTAAGGTGTATTGGATATACCCAGTGGCTTGAGTGATGTATATCAGAAGGCTTCAGATGACGCATGAGAACATGTGATGTGCAAATTTAAGTGGTAAGACATAATATATGGTGGTCATGTATGGATTAAAATAAATGTCATTACATTTTGTACAACTGGATGTTGTGTTTGTTCATTAATTAACCAGGTTCAGGGCTTTGCCAAAAGTAGATCAGTAAAGTATAGTTTAGTTAACTATGAATTAGTTTATGGCTCTCCAAAGGATGCTGATATTTCTAGCACAAATATTGGAGTTAATTAAATAAAATCCTACTCTAAAAAAAGCAACATGTAACTTATGTTGGACTTAAAACTACCCTATTTTATCCATTTAACCATGTTATCCTTGCACAGTTCTGAGCATATGCACAAATAAGTACACAGTATAATGAATATCCCCACCTTCTAGTGATATGTGTATTTATATTCCAAAGCATAATTGAAACATAATAGACTCCCATTTATTGAAATCATAATCTATATTCACTCCTTCTGATCAGTAACAGCCTACCGCAATTAAGAAGGCAGGTGTTTATTTTTTAAAAAAGGACTTGGATTATGTTAGAGCATGAAACCTTAATCTTGGTCTTCTAAGTGCATTGTCTGGCACCAAGATCGGTGATTCCTTTGTCATAGTACAACTGACCCTAATTCATCATTCACAGGTGAACTCTGCATGCTCATTGCTTTGTTACATGTTTAACTAACATATTTTCATTTTACTTCCTTGGTGGCGAAGGAAAACACTTTACATCAACAGGAGTTTCACCTAGTTACTTATTTATTCATTTATTTTTAACCAGTTTTTGGCTTTTAGTTATTCATTCATTGTCTGTACTGCTTAATCCAATTCTGGGGTCACATGGTTTTTTAGTTGATTCAAAACAAGCCACTAAGAAGATCTTAAATTTTATATTGTTAAATACTTTTAACAAAGCAACTTGCAAGAATTAGCTGATGTGTTGCTAACTTAGCTGATGCTTGGAGACAAAACGATTGATCAGAGGGGTTCTTTCCTTAAGTTTGCTGTTTCATGCTGTAAGAGTGAGATCAAACAAAACAAAAAGCCATTAGCACAGAGAGATGCCCGATTTATACACATAGGAACCTAAAAGTGTTTTTAAGCTACAATTGATTGCCTCCATCATCAAAATGTAGTTCATAACATAATTATTGATGCAGAAAAATATTTGGATCAACAGAGCCAAAATGCTACAGATGTATATGAAAGACGTCTGCTTTATTTAAAACTGGAGGTGTGAAGTCGGCTATCAACAGAAAATACAACCCTGCAATGAGTTATTACTTGAATATACCATGAAGGCTATTCCCAAAAGTGAGTGTGAGGGATTTTTGTTTGTTGTAGTGTCATTTTAGTAATAATTAATGGTATTAAAACTCTACTAAATAATTCTTCCTTACTAAATTTAAACTTAATTACTTAATGTTTGTCAATCAACTTCCCTTTTTGCAACATTTATTTGTGTCATTCTTAGTAATGCATCCCCACACCCTCGGTATGTGTGTAGCATTTACAGTTCAGATTGTAAACAGACTCCATATAAACTAAAACACTTATTTACACTTTCCTTGTATTTATTTTAAACCTTTTGCTTAATGTTTATTTAAACTTTTTTTTAAATCTGGGTTTTAATTCCTTATCTGGTCCTATTATTATGATTTCTAAACTCATTACTTAAATTGCAGTTGTAACAGAAATGTCCTCTTTAAGGGATAAATAAAAGCTTTTCTAACATGACCATGTGTTATGGCCTGTTGTGGTTCATGTGGGAAATCTTAAAGGGGTGAGATGTGAAATTGTCAGATGTGATGTAAAAAATTTAAAGTTTTCCTTGAAGAGCTCATTTGTTTCAATCATGAGACTTTATTCAGTCAGACACATATCACTAACATGTTAAGCACAGGCATTCGATCATCCATCTGAGGACATGGTAGACTTCTTCCATCAACTAAAGGAATTATATCTATTAAAAAGACAATCTAAGTGTTTCAAAATCCTAAAGACTAACAGTCCGTTGTAAAGCTCGTTTCAAAATCCAGTTTCCAAGTAGACATTCGGCTTTTCCAGTGAAGACATTCAGCTTTCGTTGAAGGTGGACTCCCCTGGCACTCCCCGTTTGATGAAATGTTTGTGTTACATTTCCAAAAGACCTACAGTAAACTCATGTTCCCACCAAGTTTAACTTATTGTTGCCATCAACAATAAATACTGAAAAGTTATTGTTGAAAATAACAATACAAATTTATTTGTTATTAGAATGTAAAACGTCTCTCTTTACTTGCTGCCACTCTGATTGGCTTATCGTGAGAAATGTGAAACTTAGGTGATGAGCACTTACAAAAATAGACAAAACAGATTTTTCAGCAAATCCCCTGATAGGCTTATCGTGAGAAATGTGAAACTTAGGTGATGAGGACTTATAAAAATAAACAAAACAGGTTTTTCAGCAAATCCTTATCACACAAGTCATGTGTAAAACGTGATGTTTTTTGTTTTTTTTCCGCAGCAGTTTAAAAATCTTGTTAGAGGACATCATTGTGAAGAAACGTTTCAGCTTTGGGACCTCAAAAACATGTTAGGATCCCTCATGGTTTACAGTATATAGCTTAATGTTTCACATCCTTTACATACAGTTTGTACTGGTCAGATAACAAAGCGCCCTAAGTCAGTCTTCCTTAATGCCACTGCAATGACAGCTTTTGTTGTCAGATTAAATTCTTCTCCAGACTGTCATTTACAGTCTTTCATGTGTCACATCCTAAAAATGTCCTCTTTTCAGCAACTGCTATTTGGATTGGCGTCACAACTGCATGTGTGTTGGGTTAAACAAAAGCGAAAGGAGACACTGATTCCAGTAAGAGAAGCAAAGGTTATCGGCATGAAAGGCAAGGCAAGGCAAGGCAATGCAAGGCAAGTTTATTTATATAGCGCTTTTCAGGTCCAAGACAATTCGAAGCGCTTTACATACAACATAAGAATTGCAATAAGATGAACACAAAATCAACACAAAATCATTCAAAAATGGCGATTAAGTCTAAAGTAAAATGCACATCATGATCTAATGTTCCACTTGTTTGCAGCATAATAATAGCTAAGAACTGCTTCTCTAAACACATCAAAAATGGTGATTAGACATCATTTTAACATAGAATCAATCTAAAATTATGAGATCAAATAATATAATAGAGATCAGATAAAAATAAGACTTGTTTACCTTCTAAAACTACTTTCTTTAAATTCTGACTATCTCTATATAGAAAATGTTTTTATACTTCCCAAACCTCAAAACATTTTGATTATCCTCCAAACTTCACTTAAAAACCCAGAGGCTAACCCACAGAGTTTCTTTTTAATTATGATCAAAAAAAGAATGTGAAGCCCACCCGTTGCTACAAGAATGAATATGACAAGCATTTAAACAAATTATATACAGAGAAAACACACTTCAGCTCTATGAAATAATTCAAGCCTTGTCCTAATGATCTTTTCAGGGAAACATAAGGATGCTTTACAAATAAAAACCAGAATTTTGTCATTTTGCTGTGCAAATTAAATGTACATCTTGCCAATAAAATGGTGGTATAAACCATCATAGACCAGATTCAGGCAGAGAGAGCATAACGTAATATCTGAAGTTATTTCCTCTTTTAGTTTGCATAAAATGTATGTCATTTATCTCATTATCATTTAATCTTTTACATACTTTTATGATATGATTTAGATGTCAACATTTCCCTCTGGGATTAAAAATGTATTCTTTAAATGTCCTTTCACCAAGCTTAAATAGAGTCACATAATTTTGATGCTTCATGCAGCAAAGATCAGACACTGTTTGAGTTGTAATGTTTATCTGATGTGTGGAAATCCTGCAATGTAAATTACAACAGGCACAAAACTGAAATGATTTATATACTGATCACCTTGCATGAGCAATTTTGAGTTACATTTAATAGAAGCCAACGCATCAAACAATCAGTTGAAAGAAAAGTGATGCATTTTAACGCGTAAGTTTTAAAACTTACCTTATATCATCTTTGACAGCTAGGTTTCCGTGTTATTCAACACTCAGTTTAATTAGGGTCACCAGCTTTAAACAGCAGGTAAATGTTTAAGCTTTACATTGTGATCAAGTTTAAGTTTGGAATCATTAAACTTTCTGCATCCACTCACTCATGACCCACGAAAAATACTTTCTATTATGTTCAATTTATTTCTGAACCCTAGAAGGGGCTGATCACTCTGTAAGACTGAGGATTCATCTTAATTCTCAATTAATTTATTTCCTTGAAAATGCTGCACCACACTGTCCTCACTTACCACACCAATGCAGCATATTTTTATAATGAGAAAACAAGAAATTATAAAAAAAAGAAGAAAAGGATAGAGCTAAACAAAACCATTAAATGCACACAACTGCTACACATTATTTTCATCAGACTGTATACATAAAACTGAAGAATGTTTCTGTCTGTCACAGTGAGAGAAATTGATTATGTAGTCAAACACAATTATTGTTGAAATCATATATGTCTCATTATATTTATCCACATGAGGATGAATGTTTTCAAAAGTGCATCTGTTTTTATGTGTGAGGGGTTTCTTTACATGTCTTTTTATCATCCAGCAGTGCAATTTGTTAAAAGCTGTCATCAGGTACAATAAGCCTTGAAATTGTTGGTCCTGTTTTTATGTGAATGGAATGGTTTGTGTTGGCAGGAAATGGCACAGAGATAACTTCCTGTAACATGTAAAAGTTCAATTATGCTTTTCTGCCACATTAGCACAGATCCTACTTTAATGCCACCAACCCCACGTTTTCCTGCAGCCTATCATGCTCCCCAGTTTGTTTAGAAGCTACAGTATTTCCCAGTGACTCAACTGTCTATTTACTATGCCATGTTTACATGTTTAATTTATATATCACGTCATTTCAAAAGACAGTAATTGTATCAGGCCAAACTACACAGACCAAACCTGAATTATTACTCTATGAAAAGTAGACCCACAAAGATACATGCAAAAAAGTCCCCACCCTTGTTATAAAAGCAGTTCACCAGATGCTGTTTGAATTTTCATGTGAATGGTAGTGCAAATGCATCTGCAAAGTTCCCATCCATGCACACAAAAACCAAGAAAATTTAACATAGCTATTCCTCTTTGTCGTCCCTCGCTTTAACTCCAAATGTTGCTTGAGAAAATTCTGATGTTTAGCTTGTGTCATGAATGATTCATGAATGAGTATTTCTTTAGATGACAGCAGGAACTGGAGAAAATGAAAACCTAACTGAGGAAACACTTTCATGACTCCAGCTGTTTGTAGAAGAGTAGAAAGACTACGGTAGCACAAACACAGATTTCCCTGAAACAGCCTGAGATGAGTCTTCTGACTTGTTCGAGTTGCACATTTTGCAAGTGATCTGGCCTGTCCCACTCGCTTCTTGCATGCTCGTACATGATTTCTGCAAGTGAAGCAGTTTGATTAGTTAATCCTGACGAAGAGAGCCGGGAAGAGAGGTAGCAGGTACGTAGATGCAAATTTGGTGAGAAAGAGTGATGAAATACTAAAAAATACAAGCTGTTTTCACAAAAAAAAAAAACACCCCAGTGTAGACAGATTCTTGGAAACTATTCTTTTTTTATGTCTCTGTAGTTTCAGAATCATAACCTCAAGCTCATTTGAGCTAGAACAAAAAAAATCATAAAAAATCAGTCACATTTGCACCCATGATAACTAGATCCAGATTATGCTCCAGACTACAAACCTGCTTCTTGAAAGGCAGTTTATGCCTTTCAATGGCTCGCAGCTGAATCGACTGAATTTATGCTTTGACTAAACATGCAACTATGCACATTTGATGGAAGTCATGAGGAAAAAAAGTTAATAGTATTGTCTAAAGTGACATGCTGGAAAAGACAGAGAGATGGAAAGCGCCATAACTTTCACATCAAATCTGTTTTTAATCCCCCGAAGGCTGTGAAGAAGGAACATTATTTCTTTTTTTTCTTTTTTTTTTCGTGCGAGTGTATATGTGTGTCAGCCGGACCGGGACCGTGTGACCCAGTTTGACCTGACCCAGCCAGGTCTCATAAAAGCAGCATTGAGGCCTGGAGGCCCAGAGACACAGCGCTGCTTTTGTTGCCCTACCCAAGGTGTATTCCCCCTCGAGGGAGAATGAGGGGGCGGGGGTGTTACTCATTAGAGAGACAGAAACCATTCCTCGGCTTGGGCACACTTTATATCCTAGTTTACTATTGGAAATAAAGCTGTTTCTGCATTTTTATGTATGTTTTCTACAACCACTCTGGCCACGTTTTCCCCCTTCCTCTCATGCTGTTTAACCACAGTCACCTCTCTCTCTTATAAATCTATTTTCCAGCATGGCTCTAATTAATCGAGCACTTCTTACACATGGCCTGCCAGATGTTTGAAACTCCCTCTTCTCTCTTTCCTTTGTTTCCCTCTATCTTTTCCCATCTTTTTTTCTCAGCTTTCAACACATTATTTTTTTCTTCATCGCGATCCTTTTGTACATCTGGCTTTCATACTACTGATTTTGCTCTTTGAATTTGATCTGTTAAACAGCCATCTTGAAGTCGCTGCATCTGCGACGGGATCCGCTGTCCTATATTTACTACTCCATTCTTCAAGGTCAATTGCCGCTGTCAATGGTGCTTCAGAGTGTGTGAACGTTGTGCGTTCTCCACTGATTACTTGCCCATGAACATGATTAAAGTCACAGAACATCTGTGTACGTTTCCCTTGCTTCGGCCTGCATGTCTGTTCTTGTACGTGTCTGCATTCTGTGTTTAGAGAGGCATGTGCACGCATATGATTTACAAAATATGACCGTTCCGCGCCATGTATTTCACCACGTTTTAAATAACTACATACTTCGCACAACCTGTGTTTGAAATTCTTTAATCGTCGAACAATAAAGCTCTTTGTGAAAAGAGTTGCAGGGACTCTCCCGACAAGCCCTCACTGTGAAGAAAAACCACAGCAGAGCTAGGCAGTTACAGAAAATATGTCAAAATGGGAAATATGACTTTAAAAACAACACTCACTGAGCTGACTTTGTGGCTGTGTGTGCTTTTATGTGTATGCATGTGTTGTACATGGATGTGTGTGTGTGCAGGGAGGAGAAACGGAAAGATTTTACTCCAATTATAGCAGCAAAGATCAGTGTACAGTAGATACATGAGAAAGTTTGTCCACTTTTGTCAATGAGGTTTAAACAGTCCCCATCCTAATATATTTTAAGTGGTAAGTACACACATGCCTCTATATTTTTTAAATAATATAATTTTCCTCTATTACATGGACTGACTTTACTAATTACCATATCTTTTTTGACAAATCCAAAAAAGACCTACATCTATCTTATATTTAGAATCATTTCAAGCTCCTAATCCTCACTTACCTTTGAAGAGAAAATGATAAAAAAATCAGGCAATACTGAATGTCATTATTATATGCAGTTTGATACAAAGGCATTTAAATTTAGCTCCATCCAAACCCAGAGTCAGTACAATATGAAATTATGATCCAAAGAGATCCAAATGAAACATTAGACAAGACAAAAAAGATAGAAAAAGAGATTCTGTTAAAGTAAAAGTGTAGTGTGACAGGCAGCATAGTAGTCCAGTTACGGAGCGCTTGGGAGGAGCCTGACGGATTGTGGGACAAAGCTGTTTAGCAGATTTGTGGTTGTGTAGTTTAGTCTGATATCTTATGAGGGCAGCAGGTGAAACAATCTGTGGAGAGGGTGTGAGGGGTGCTTTATGATGTTCAGGGCCCTGATTCTGCATCACTGTATGAAGGGCTCATACAGTGACACGTAGGGGAGATAACGCTCCCATTACCTTCGTTGCTGCTCTGACAGCCCTGTGCAGGGTCTTGTCATCCACCACACTGCAGCCAGGCGACCATGTGGAGATAGGTTGCAATGTTTACTCCCAAGAATTTGATCCTCTCCACCCGTTTTGTTGTAACAATTTATTAACAGTAATATCCAGCATTTATAGTAAAAATTATTGCAACAAACCACACTAGTGAAAAGGCTACTAGAAAAATTTTCAGCCATAAATACATTTTTTTGTGATTCATATATTTACTCAAGATTTGTAACCAAGTGTTTATACAGTGTGGTATTTTATATTTTAACTTTTATATCAAGTTATTACAAGTTACATCAAGTGCAGTTTAATTTACATAATGCTGTATTTATTAGGTTCCAATAAAAAGAAGATGAGAGTTTTTACCCTTTCTTAGCAAGCTGTCATGTCCTAATATGCTTCTGGTCACCCTCTCTGCCACCTACAACCCTGTCATGTTGTCTTAAAGGTTTAAATCTAACTCTTTTTATCTGCCTTGCAAGTGCAACTCAGTATTTCTTATATCTTTTAGCTTTCCATTGTAGGTCTTACTTTTTTAGAAATATCTCTAGTGTGGTTAGAAGGGAACAGAGCCAAGTGAAATGGAAAACAGAAATCTGATAAAAATTTAGTGCACTGAAGAAAGAAGCTGTATCAGGCCAGATTGATGGTATTTAGCAGTATTCACTGCATCCAGGTAAATCTTTAAAGGGGCCTTGATCGGGTCAGCTACTCAAATTTCTGAATATTTGCAGCATCAATAAGAAACAAAATTGCCACATCAGAGACATTTTAAAACATACAGTCTATCACACACTCCTCACTCTATAAACTGAGGATCCTGGGCAGGAACAATATCATCACTGTCAAAATACTGTCCAGAAACAGTAGGTTAAACTTTCATGGTTACATTAAATGCACAAATTTATGTTTACAATTGATCAAATTAATATGTGAGAAGAATAACACGATCGCATTCTTGCTTAAAACAATAACAAACTGCAACAAACTCCCAGCAGAATAATAGAGATTACATCAATTCATAAAGAAAACCAAAAACACATCAGTTTGAAAACAGACACATCGGCATTAATTCAATCATTTGACGTGTTTCCCTTGATCGAAAAAAAAACTATAACGTCCCTGCCTGTAAAATATTTTGTTTATTTACTTTATGGGACAACGGTGAAAATATGGCGGGCAAGAGGCTAAACAGGGCAAACTTTTTTTTAATTCTATTTTCTCTACTACTTTAATGTGCAATTTTTTTTTTACTATTTTCTCTTTCTGTGCTTTGTATTTTCTCTGTGTACTGTATTTCTTATTATTTTTTTCCTCTGTGATCAATGCTGCTGTACATGGACCCTGTTCAACAAATATGCTAAATTAAACTTAGCTGCGTTGAGCTTTATTTGTAATGCACCAAATCATGACAATGTCATCTCAAGGCACTTGTAAGACAGTTTGAGATCATCTTTTGACATCAGTCAGTATTTAAATAATCCAATTAATAACAAACAATCTGGCTAAAAAAACAAATAGACTGCATCAAATCTTGACTTCCTGACCCTTCTTGAGCATGACTGAAGCAACAGTGGAAAAAAAGCGAAGGCAGCCATCTGCCTCAACCGGTTATGTTTATACAAGCAAGGTAAGGAGCATAGAGATGAAGATGAAGAGCCCAGTGCATCATGGGAAGTTCCTCAGCAGCCTATGGCAGAATAACTAAGGGAAGGCTGTCCAACCCTTACTATAGAATTTATTAAAAAGGAAAGTTTTAAGCCTGATTGTGAAGGTAGAGAGTGTGTCTACCTCAAACTGGAAGCTTTTTCTGTAAGAAAGGGGCCTGATAGCTGAACCACCAGTAGACCTGCAGTCTGGAAGTGAAGTGCTCTGTAGGTAATATGCAATGTTCTGATGAACTATGAGATCTACTATATACATTGGAGTTTGCTGTAGAGAGCTTTATAATTATGTTAGGAGAACAAGTTAAAACTATCCTGGATTTAACAGGGATCCGATAAAGAGAAGCTAGAACTGGAGAAATATGATCTCTCCTGCTGGTTGTCATCAGAACCCTGGCTGCACCATTTTGGATCAGCTGGAGACTTTTCAGGGCTTATTGAGGACAGCCCATCAGTAAGGAATTACAATAATCTGTTCTTGAAGTAACTAAAGCGTGGACTAGTTTGTCTGCATCACTCTGAGACAGGATGTCCCTCATTTTGGCAACATTACGCAGGTGGAAGAAGGTGGTTCAAGAAAGCTGTTTTATATGCTGTTGTATATGAGTAAAAGGAGACATCCTGGTCGTAAATTACTCCAAGGTTCCTCACTGTAGTACTGGAAGCCAAAATAACGTCAGCAGAGTAATTATAAAACAAGACATTTCAGAGTTAAACTAAACTAAACTAAACTAAATTAACTAAACTAAAATAAACTAAACTAAACTAAAATAAACTAAAATAAACTAAACTTTGAGTCAAGAGCTCAGTTTAACTTTCCAGATTAATCATATTTTCCTCTTTATTTGATAATTCAGTTGGAGCTAATGTATAAAAGGAGTACTTGGAAGCAGTTTGCTGTCAAATGCCAAAATGTACATGCATCCTCGTCTTTTTTGTCCAACAGACTTTAGCATGTGTGTTCAGAGTTTTACTTGTAATAGTTCAATGTAGGACATTTGTAAACTCATCATTCTCACACATTGACTCCTACCCACCCTGGGTGTTTGATTCCCATGCTGAAGCAAGCCCCGAAACAACAAGACATTCTTTGGCTGAGCTGTAGTTTACCACAGCTCCACCAGAGCTTAGCTCCACCCACTCATAAAATCACTGAAGGGGGGCAGGAATCATCGAGAAAGATGAAAGATGGGCTGAACATTTGGCTTTTTTGACAACGAGACTCCTTTAAGACAAAAAAAGAAAAAAGTTGCAAGCAGTCCAGCAAACACCATCATCAGCATGAGGAAAGTGTTGTGTGCTGTGGGGATGGTGAGGATGGGAGTGTGTGTGAGTCTGTTCTCACAAAGGGTTAAAACTGCCCATGTCATGGCTGGCTGTCTGTGGGTAGGCTGGCAGAGAACAGAGAGACTCTTTATAAACACTTGTGCTGATTGAAATCATATGGTATTGCCTGAAATCATTACAGTACTTGGAATACAGACAAAAGGAGGAGATGTACCCACCACCTCCCCACGGCCCTCCCACTATGATTCTGCTCTGTTAATTGATTTGCCAGCACTTTCTTTTTCTGCTCTTTATCCTTTTTTTCATGCTTGGAGTTGGTTTTTTACAGGAGCAACTCAGAAAATTAGAATATACAGGAATAGTTGTTTTATTCAGGCAATTCAACATAAAGGGTGAACTCAGTACATCTTATGTACTAAGTACAGATGCATGATTTTACTTTCAGAGGTCTGACATTTTTGAATTTAGATTACATTCTTTTATTGATTTCAAGCAATATTGTAATTTTCTGAGCTTTTTAATTTGAGGTTTTCTGAAGCGGCAAATCCTGATCAGCAAAATCTAAACAAATAAAGCTGAAATATATTGATTTGTATACTATTTGTCTATATGTGTACATTTCCTCTTTGAAGTTAAGTTACATAAATACAGTCCTTTTTCAGGATATTCTAATTTTCCGAGTAGTACCTGTACATACATCAAGTTTTACCTGCAGAAAGTTGTGCGTCAGAATGATTTAGATTTAGTAAATGAATAAAACTGAATAAACTTGAGATGAATCCCTTCCAGTAACTGCTGTTTAGTTGAAGGATTTCACCCATCTGTTTTCTCATCCTTCTCTTTCCAGACTTTTGGACTTGGACAGGACAGCTCTCTGCCCGTCATCTGCATCCTTCTTACCTCTCTGCGTCCTCCCAAGAGTGCATCCAGCAGCTGGGTGGTCCTGGATGGCAGTGCCCTACTTCACACCCACTGTAGTCCCCTGACAAAGAAGGAGGCAACAAAAATAAAATTCAGAGAGCGGACACCTGAATAACCAGCTGCGCATCTCAAAATGGCAACGAACAGAGAGCACCAAGTGCGTCACATGCCGGGCTTCCCCCGCGCCATGTACCCCTTCACCTTTAACTCCATGAGGAGCCACTCCCCGTTTGACCTGCTGGCCAGCAGCCACCTTTTCGGCCGGTTTGGAGCCGACCTTCCCAAAGAGATGGCTGCATTGTGTGAGTAACGGGTCTGTAACAGGATGCTTGTGAGGATGTGTGTTAACAAAATGATTTTCACTGTTGTGCTTTTTTTTTCTTTACAAATGCCTTCCCAACAGTTATGTCTCCATAAATTCATAACAGTTTCTAAATTGTTTTATAAAAGTGAGCTAAATCACAGTTAAATGCAAATATTGTGAAGTATCGATGGTGAGAGGTTAAACAGAAGTGAGGTTAAGTCTGTAGGCAAGAGATCCTCATCATACAGCGCCACAGCTGACAAGATAGTGTGTCTGTCCCCTGACCAGGGCCGGGGAGACTGAGGGTCCTTAGGGCCAATTCTGGGGTCAGAATTAGGCTTCAACTTGAGAGGAGAGGAGAGGAGAGGAGAGGAGAGGAGAGGAGAGGAGAGGAGAGGAGAGGAAAGGAGCAATGAGGGATATTTACCTTTTTGTCACAGGGGGCGCTGTTGCCCTTCAAACTGAAGAACTGCAGTAAGATTTAGTTTCAGTGTTGATACTTAATCAAACTTAGAAGTTTGAAATTACAAAAATTAGACTGATTTGAATGTTTTAAAGCTCTTCTGTCCTCTGATTTAATGTTTATTCCTTTTGTTAATTTTTTATCTTTTCTTTTGCCTCCCCGAAGCAATAATTTGATCTGATCGTTTTCCTGTCATGATAGTGTTGCAGAGATCTGAAACTAAACTGGCTTTTCATTGATGCAAAAGATCAGTATTTGTTAAAAAGTATTTCTACTTTATGTCAAACAAGCAAAAAATGTGAAGTTATTTGTAAATTCAAGCAAGCATGTGAAAAATCAGTTTAGAAAGGAAAACATTATCCAGTGAGGCAAGGGGGGTGTTTTCTGTTTGCATTGTAGAGATGAAATGTCAGATTTCACTTCAAATTAGAGATTAAAATTTCTCATTTTTCAGGACTTGCACTCAGTACTTGCTTGACATACCTTTGTCAGGAATGAAACCCTCAGGTCTGCTCGGAAACAGCTTTACAAGCCTGACAGGCCATTCCTTTGGATGTTTTTTCCTTTTTGTTTTTGGCAGAAATGTTCAAACTCAGCTTGGTTGAAGAGAGAACACTGGTTCAGAGCCATTTTCAGGTCTCTTTAGAGATGCTCTGCTGGGATCAGCTCCAGATTCTGGCTGAGCCACCGTAGGACCTTCACTGACTTTTCCTGAGGCCATCCCTGTGCTCCTTAGAAATATGCTGTAGTTCATTGTCTTATTCTTGAAATTCAAAGCTTTACTTCAGTCTGACATGCTAAGCCCCCTGGAAAAGATTTTCACTCGGGATCTGTCCATATTATTCAGTTTCCATCTTACTCCCAGTCTTGACTGGTCCACTAGCTCAAGTCAGAGAAATCCCCACAGACTGCTGCTGCCCACACATGACTGAGATGGATATGTTTCTAATGAAGTGATACTCAGTTCCTTATTTATTCATAGTGACATAATCATTATACCTTTGATCAGATCACGATCTTAGGATTATTCAGGAGCCTTTTCAGCAAATTCCCTGCAGCCCTTTATGTCCCTTTTAATGAGGAATGACTTGCACGCTGCAGGACTCCAGCTGAAGGATGATTGGTGGAGTGCTGCAGTGATTGATTTTCCATCTGGAAGATTCTTCCATCTCCATCAAATAATTCTGCACTGTCTCCATTGTTACCTGTGTCACCAGCACACAGTCAGATCGCCAAAGACTGTTGGGGACGTCAAACTCTGACCACTTTACAATGATTGACACAATCTTATATTGAAAGTAAATCATCATTCCCTTCACCACACAACCACGTTTTCTGCCATGAATTACCAGCTGTGTGACCATATTAGGTGTGTTCCTAAGTATTAGGTCTAAAGAAGTGAATTAGGTGCAGGTGAATTTCAACTGAGTTGTATAAGCATCTCCAGAAAGAAGTGGGATGCACCAGGAATCAGTCTGAATACTCAAGTTAAAGGCATTTCTAATGAAGTTTTTTTGTTTTTCCCAAATTATAAATGAGCTGAGCCTTCCATCTATATTTAGTCTTAATCACACAAAATGAGAAAACTTCATATTGATTCTAGTGTTTGAAGAACACAGATTAATAAAGTCCAGGAATTTTTACTCTGATTTTTCACTCTGACACTTTCGGAGCCCCATACTGTCTGAAACTTGTCAGACTTGGAGACACCTGCTGTCGATCAGTGTGCACCCATGTGTGTGATGTTTTCGCTGAGCTGCTGTTATCTGCTGATCAGTTATTTTCTGGAGTCTCTCTCTCTACAGTAGGGGGTTCCTCAGGCTAGTCGCTCTCCCTGTGTGATTACATTGTTAAGATGTCGCCTCTAGGACTTTAACAGATACTTAGACAAAGATAGAAAGATATGAGGGACAGCATTAAGAGAGATATGATAAGTATCATGTGTAGCTAAGACAGTCAGGTATGTAGATTGTCATGTGCACAGAAAAACAAGAAATTAGTTTAAAGTAGGGATGGGAAATTATTATAAATGTGTGTGAGAGAATAGTTGGACAGAGACTTTCTGCAGAGTGTAAGATGCTGAGTTTTATCTCTCTTAAGTTGGAACACAAAAGTAAAAAAAAGTGAACTCGCATGTTGATTTGTTATCTAATTCATTTAAAATCTGGTTTCTAATGCTGAAAGAAAAGATTGAAAAATTGGGAACAACAGATCAGTTTTAACTCTTCATTCTGTAAAAGATCGGTTGTAACATATGTGTACAAATATTTAAGACTGAAAAACAGAAAAATCTTTGATGATACAAAATATGTATTTCGGGGATAAATATTGCTCACAAATTTGAGTTCAACAAAAAATGCCCAAACTAATTGAATAAGTTTGCATTCGCCGAAACAGTTGTGCAGCAAAATGCCACCGTTTTAAAGACTTTTACCAAAGATATTATTTCACTGCTTTCTCATAAAGAGATATGTCAGGTCTGATACACGTTGACTATACTATTCGCTATGGCAGCTGTGTGTTAAATCACACTTGTGTGCATGTGCAACATCGACATCAGTGTGCACAGATCACACCCTGAATGTACACTTTGCATCACTGCAGTGAGACTAGAAAGAAGGGATGGCAATCCACCATTTGCTTTGGTGTACTTTAGGGTAAAAGGCCAGAAAGAAGCCCATGTAAGTATGATAAGAATCTTTTCTCAGCTCCACTGGATTGTTCACTGGGATTTAGGAGCTGACATAAGAATAACTGCATTATCTCTATAAACATTTCTTAGGTGATGATAGTTTGTTGTGACTCAGTCCAGAGGGGCTTTTGGATAGGAAAAGTAACCATGCAGCATTAGGAGCAAAACTGAATGACTTATCTTATTAGTGCAACCAAACTACAAAGGTTTAGGCAAGATTTGCAAATGAATCCAAACCAGTTCCATATATGTTTGAGTGCAAGTCTGGACTTTGTTGCCTAATGAGATGTAATCCAAAACATCCCTGGACTTAAAATTAGTGGATATCCACATCAAAAGCACCCCGCTGTCCACCCAGTCCTTCAGTAAGTTTTCCTCTCTCCTCCCTGGGAATTAGGCAGAAACACACATGGAAGTCTTTTTTTGGGTTTTCTGCCAAGAGCTTCATGGAAATGATGCAAAAACATGATACAATCTCTGGATTTTCACCAGGATGGGAATATTTATCCCTCCTTTTCTTTTGTCAATTTTTTTTTTGTTGTTGGCCTTTTCACCAGGATATTTAAATAAGTATTTTTTCTCTAAATCATCTAAATTATTCACAGTTTCTATTAAAGCGGAAGCTTTGCTGTTGTGATAACACGGGGCAAAGAAATATATTTTTCGGCAATGAACACAAAGTTCTTTTGCAATTTCTGTGCTAGTAACATCTTGTTCTTTGTTGTGTTTTGTGTGTGTGTGTTTGTGTGTGTGTGTGTGTGTGTGATAGTAACTTGAACCTAAAGGCACAGACTGAGACTTGTGTGTTTTTCTTTCTGTCTGTCATCACATGCACTCTGTTTAAGCACACACATAATTGTCTGCGCACGCACACACACACACAAACACATGCATTTCCACTGCCACTCTTTAAGCTGCACATTCCAACACCCTTGAATATCACAAACAGCCGTTTTGCGCCCGTTGTTTCACATTTGTGTGCACGTTTGCTTACTGCTGACCACAGTAAGCAGGAGTGTGTGAAAGATGACTGCGGCCGAGCTGGAGGAGCTGCTGGGATGGAGCAGACGGAGAAAGAGAAGCCATTGTTAAGCCCTGTGTCTTGTGTCAGACATGACGGCAGGATGAATAGCCGAAGAACCTGATTGTGAATAGTTGTAATTCAACTCGCTCCTTTTTGCAAGTTAAGAGAGAAGGAAGAAGGGACGAGGCCGGCTGGAGAGTCCCGAGTTCTAAGTTTCAAAGCGATGCAATTTGCTCTGCTAAAAGAGCCGGAGAGAGCACATGTTTTGCTGGAAGTAAAGGAAAGTGATACAACTATTTTTCTTCTTCGCAATCCCCCTTGCATTCGTGTGCTTCTTTCCTCAAAGCAGCTACAGGGGGCAGGGTGCTATGAGGCAGGGAGGCTAATTGTCTCAAGGTGTGGAGAGAGCTCAGCAGGCTGATATTGTGTAGTTCTGCTCCCTGCAGTGTGCCATTGCTGTGTGTGTGTTTGTGCTCATGTGTACTAGCTGCCCATGAAAAACACAAAGACAGATAAAAACACACACTTACTGAGAGCAAGAATAGTGAGTTACTGAGAAGATTCTGGCAAAGTTAGAAATCTTTAAAAAAAAATCCACAACAGTAGAAATACTTTTTCTTATGATCCTATTAAAGAAAAATATTAATGATAGATTCAGGGTGTTGGTAGAAATGTAAGCAAACGGTGGGAAGAAATACAAAGGAAACAAAGAAGTTACATACGAATGGAGTTTCGAGGGTACGAAGCCACAGGCAGGACAAGTTGGGAAGTCAGTGTGTGTCTGTCTGTGTGAAGGGGGGGGGTTAGGGCCCCTGTGGGGGTTTCTTCCAGAGTTCATCTCTCTTGAACGAGGGAAGGAAAGGGAGGAGAAGAAGAGGGAGGGTGAGTTTGTCTCGAATACAAACTCTCCAGACTTGAGGCCAGTGCGGTTCGCCTGCAGCAGAGTTGCACTTCAGTGTGACTGAAGTGTCCAATAAGCTCCAGGAGGAAGGATAACCGAATCCATTTGAAACGAATTGAAAGAATTCAATTAGATAGAAAAACACGCCAAGACCAAATGGAAAGATGGGGGGAAAAAAGGCTGAAGAGATAAATGAAACTTTGTGCAAAAGGAATGGATTATTGCGAAGGAAGAAGGAATGATGTGCAAATTGAAATCAAATGGAAAAATGTGAGCTTTTCATCAAACTCAGCCAATGAGAGAAGGCCAGTAAAGAGCAGGCAGGGATACAGAATAGATGGATTTATTTTTAATAAACTTATTTTATAAAATTATCTGGTTTTATTTTTTCCATATCCATTACTTCTTTTACTTTCTTTGTTTTCCTTACACATATCCTCAAATCAAAGTAGTTAAGAATAAATTAAAAGCATTTTCCATATAATTAATTTATCCAGATTAATTGCAAACCCTAACCTTTACCAAAGCTAAATTTCTGAGTCTCATAATCACGCCAGTCATTTCTGTAGCTGTCTTTCTGTTAGTTTAGCCTCCCATTTAACAGAAGACTGAGCAAAGGCACATTATCATTCGCTTAATGTGACTCACCTCATCTGTTCATGGAGTCAGATATTTTACAGATTTTATACTTACTGGTCCTGATGTAGACATTTGGGAAAATGTTTTTTTTCTCATGCACCTCTATCACATGCATACTGCACACTAAAACAGCACCATATTATGGTATGATTAACCCTACTTTCATGATTGATAAAAGATTTTGGATTCTTTTGAAACCAATCCATGGAAACTAAAAACACCCACTTAAATGTACTGGTTGTTTCAGAGCTTTGCTTTTATTTTCCACACAGTAGTAAAAAGTTTCTTGCTTTTGCACATCCACCTGTTCCAGCTGCACATGTGACATTTGTACGTTTGTTATATTTTTAATTTACCTGAATAATGATATACATATGCATATTTACATTCCTACCTTATATATATTTCACATTTACTATATTGTTACAGTTTAAAGATTTTTTTTAATTTAGTCTATTTCACTCATTTTTGTATCTTTTGATTTGCATCATGTTTGCTTGCAGCTTGATCCCCAGTTATGCTGTCAATAGAGTAGCTACATCTATCTATCTATCTCAAAATGATCAGGGTTTGATCATCACTTTGACTGGATTTCTTTTTCTGGTTTTGTTTGACCTGCAAGTTTTTTGGGAGCAATTTAAAAACCTTTTTACAACAATAAATTATTATTAAGTGTATATGTAATAAATGCACAGATAAAATCAGATTTAGATTTCTGAATATTTCAGATTTGATGTGGGAAGGTTTTGCAGAATGTGTGTTTCTGTGTCTGTTAACTGTCCCTGTAGGAAAAAAACACCAGAAAACCCCTAATTCCAATGGATCCTGGACAAAACCAAATAATCCCCTACTTTCTAAAGTGCCTGATGCTCAGTACCTTTCAGTCTCTGTGAGGTGGGAGCTGGGATTTTCTTTTTGCTCTAGGCTGCCCAGTTTTGCTGCTTGTGTGTCCCGTTGTTTCCTCCACTAGTGAACAAAAATTTTGCCAATACATTTTTTTTTAAATTTGAATATTAAATATGAAGAGGCTCAAAACTTAGAGAAAAGGAGGAAGAGTGTCTTTTGTGTATGCCCAATCAGAAAATGTAGACACACCTCCAGCTATATTTCCCTCCCCTTTCTTCTCCCTCAACGCCACCCCCTTTTTCAGTGCTGTGAGAGCGGGCAGATAGTTGGCTGTGAGTGTGGTGGAGTGTGAGAGGCCCACAGAGCCAGCAAGAGGGGAGCTGAGATCAGTTTCAGCAGGCAGGGCAGAGCAGGCAGGCCAGCAAAGTGATCTGGGAGCAGAAAGAGATTCGTTAGAAGAGAAAAGATAAGGAAGGTCAAAAAGCAAAAAAAGAGAACATTTGGTCCATGTGGAGGACTTAGTGTGGGAGAAAGGAGGCAGGGGATCCGGGGGGCAGTGGCAGGGTAAGGGACAGACAGATACAGGACACCTGGACCGAGCTGGGTATCAAGTTATCTCACAGGAAGCAGGTTTCTGAAGTTTTCTCTCAGTTTGACTGCAGAACAAAATTAGAAGACGGTAGTTTTGCTGCTGAGATCCGAGCGGAACATGTTCGACTGTATGGAGGCTCTGGGACTGGCCCCTCGGCCCCTTTTCGATGTGTCCAGGCAAGGCCCCTGCATGCTCAGCAAGGCCACCCCTTACTTCTCTGGCCTGGACCCTTTTGCTTGGGCCGGGACAAGCAATATTCAGTGTGAGTACTCCATCCTTGTCCATCAGTCTGTAAAAGAGCAGCTCTGAGAGTTTGTGTGTGTTGTTATCAGAGTCCTGGTTTTGTTACCCCGGAGCTTTCTCCACAGGAAGAGTCAGATTCCTTTCGATTATATGTACCCATTCGCACCCTGCAGTTTGTTTGTTTATGTGCTTAGTGTGCTTCACGAGTGTGAGTGAGTGAGGTGGGGAGTGTATTTATACATTGTGGCGTTTGTTTTCTTTATGAATGACTTCACATGATTGACAGCTCTTTTAAACAATGCAGGGACTTAACCCGGTGATGTGTCCAGAAAGCAGCAACTGCCAGCGTCCAAACAGAAACACTGACAGACTGACGGCAAATGGGCCTTGAAATCACACGCTGGCTGACACGCTCACACACAGAGCCGCGGCTAGTCAGACACACACGCTTTACAAAAGATAAATGGAGATGTGGACGGAATGAATCATGGACAGTCTCTTTCTCTTCAGCTTCATTTTAGCTCTATGCCTTAAAAAAGCCAAACAAAGCGACACAAAATGAGTGCATGAGAAGCCAGTTGTTAGAAGATAAAGTAAGACTCACATGATAAACAAACACTCCCTGTTACCTAGCGATACAAGTTTGACATTCTTCTGATAGCTGCCCAGCAGGAACAGTGCAGATTGCATCAGGTATTAAGATAGTGTTGTAACACATCTAATCAGCACACTGAAACTCTCACACAGAGAAACGCCGCCGAGATAAATGGCAAATATTCTCTCAGTCTGGTAAAATAATAAGCAGGCCTTTTGTTATTGTCATGCAGTCCGTTTTCACACTCTTTGATTACACTCGGCTGTGTGACTAGGAAAGTCAAACACTGACTCTGTGTGTCTATAGAAACCCACTTACACGGGTGTGCTCACATGTGCCACCAGGCTGAGATAAAATACATCCTCTTCACTTCTTTCCAGTTGTTTTGGATGTTGCCATTGAGTACCTTAAGTCTATTTATCTTCAGTAAGTATTTAGATACCAGCACATTAAGCACTGTCAAGCCACGATGCTCACTAATGATGATGGATGAGCAGTCAGGATGACAAACACCACAGCAGGGCCTGTTTCAACTCGCTGTAGAGCTTTGCCAGATGCCAGCCTGAAAGACAAATATCCACAAATGCTCATTAATCACTTTTTTTCTCTCTTTCTATTTTGGTGTTATATATTGCATCAAGTCTATATACTTGA
>JAVQJG010226452.1:0-12798 GCA_036024015.1 Craterocephalus amniculus
CGACCTGAACTCCAGTACTCACCGCTACCTGAACTCCAGTACTCGCCGATACCGATACCAGAATTTTGGGCAGTATCGGAGGCATTTCCGATACCGATACCGGTATCGGAACAACTCTAGTTAAAAGCATATCAGTCTAACCTATCATCAGAAATATAAATAAGGAGTAACTGCTTGTAGCTGAATTAATCAATTACAGAAATGAAATCCGAGACATCCAACTTGGGCTTTACGTTTTCCTCACCATGTAATGGTCTAATTTCCATCCATTCCAGTCAACCTGGCTCTCTTGACTACATTAGATAATGTAACCAGTCAGGGGATTTGTTGATCTGGAATTAATTCTTATTTTCGTTCTGGAAAGGATTTGAGATTTTAAAAGAGGGGATGGTGAGGGAAGAGTTCATGGTGTGTACACCTTGTTAAATGCCCAAACACTTGTACACAAGAAAGAAACAATGATGTCTTTGAAACAAAGCTACAAAGACACAGAGAGGACGGGTGCCAGTAAGTACACGGCCACAAAGTAAACACAAAAAAACCCACAAAATCCCAGACCCACGCAAACACACGCACACACACTCTCTCTGCGTGTTCACGTTGCTTCTCACACACCAACAAGAAAGGAACAGCTACAGTACTACTTAGAAATGAGCCCTGACATTGCTTGTCACACAGTCAGAGGCCTTGATCAGGATTTGTTCACAGGACCTCCCACTCAGCACACACACAAACACACACACACAAGATCCTGGAACAGGGGGTTAAAAAAGCTCGGAGCCATGTTGGAGGAAAAGGGGGAACCCGGCAACATCTGCAGTCTCCGTTGTTGATAGCATTGCTGCCAGCTTGGAGTCAGATCACAGGGCTGGAGATGCTGCAGTCTGGGCTCTACCTCTTGGCCAACCTCCCCCTTCCTCAGATCCATACTTCCAAACCTCCTAGCTACCACCTGTTAGTTAATTTGCACCAACAGAAAAGGACACCGTGATTCTCTGAAGTCAAACTCCTTCTCTCCGTCTCCTCTTTCCTCTTTGTGGGCATCTCCTTCTTCCTTGTTGTCAAACTCCGTCTTGGAGGATCGGTACACCCACGGTAGCGTTTTTCCGGACTTGGAAGGGTTCAGGGCAATAGCGCTTCTTTTTTTTTTCTCCTTCTTTTTCTTTATATATTTCCCCATCTTCCCCCTGAGTTGCAGCTTTGATGTGAGAAGACTGGAGTCACAAATCCTTGTCCATTTACCATCTGAGAGCATCCCCTAACTCGGAGCTTGGCAGAACCCCATATGGCTAACGATTTGAGATACTTTAATTAGGCCAAAATGTGTCTAAAGATGCAGTTGTGCCCCCAGTCTTCCAGTGTATCGCGTGCTAAAGAGATAAATAGAGTAAATTTCTATGTCACAGAGATTTTAGAAGAGTATTTTCTATCGTTTAATGTATTTCAGCCTTCGGTAATTCCCTGCCACAGGGCCGCATGTGGGAGTGGTTTTGGAGCAGCCATATTGGGCCCAGTGCCTCATGAAGTATCAGCTGATGACCTTGTGTAATTTATTGGGCTCTGTTTACACATTTTTGGAGGCTGAATATGAATTAAAATACACCCTATGCCCTTTAACCCTTTCTTCTGCTTAAATTAATAATTTGATTAATTAAAAAAAAATACACAAGCCTCTTACTGGAATTTTAATGCAGCAAAATTTGAATCATCAAATTGGCTGATGGTGAAATTTAAGTTCTTAGAGCCAAAATGTGAGTAGAGGTTAACTCACAGGAGGACCCAAGTGGCCCGTTTCACTTCACAACAAATATAAAGTGCACAAAGTTAGTTGTGCACTCTACAAGTTACAATCTTACATCCTGGTGGATTTCCAGCAATAGATAGCACATTTTTTTGTGTCAACATTGATTTTTCTCTCCCCTCCGCCCTTCTCTCCTTTTAATAGAGAAGTAGATGCTTCAAAGCCCCCTGTTTGCCCAAAGCTAGCTTGAAATTCTCTCTTTTCAAAGCGCCATTCCTTCTTTGTAGTTACGATCCCCTGTCTCATTGGGTAAGGCCAAGAGAGACATGAAAACTTCAGAAGGTACCAAAGGTAGCTCGTGAAATCCCTCCCATGTAGGTGTGTGAAGTTCAGATGGTAGTGTCCGAGTTAGAATCGATACAACCCCCCCTCCCCTCTCTTAAGCTTGTGCGGCCAAAGACAAGGTATTTCCAGACCTTGAATCAAAGCCCTCGTCTGCACAGATTCGGTGCCAGCCAACTTTCTCCAAGTCAGACCAAACAACAGCCCAGCAACTTCTGAAAAGTGTTCACAGAAGTCTCAAGTTGTTGTTACAGCCAGTCTTCTGCTGTCTGCTCA
The DNA here is from genome assembly GCA_036024015.1 of Craterocephalus amniculus. Lineage (NCBI taxonomy): Eukaryota > Metazoa > Chordata > Actinopteri > Atheriniformes > Atherinidae > Craterocephalus > Craterocephalus amniculus. The sequence continues at coordinate 2,360 of JAVQJG010226452.1, forward strand.
ATTACAAGTTGTTTCTTCTCTCTCTGTCTGGCTCTTGCCCTCTCTGTCAGCCTCCCTCCGTCTCACTCTCCTCTCAGACGACTGTGAGGTGTTAAAAAGGAACCAATGGGGGATCTGCGCTCCATTATGCAGGTCTGTTCCTGCGCTGTCTGATGCCGCCTCTTCGCACCTCATATTGCATTTTTGCCCATTGAGACACTCGCACACACAATCTTGGACACACACATATGCAGTGGAAATTGAACTTGGGCTGCCTCTGTGTATCTTGTGCCAGGTGTAAGGCTAAGAGGTGCCTAACTTCTTCTATGCTGCACCCCCCCAGGCCACACAGGCATGTTTGAAAGGAAGAGAAAAGTGGCTGGTGTGATGCAGGCAGCCATTACACACTGTGTGGGCGATGCTAATGCTGGGCTTTTGTTCATCTCCAGCCAGCTTAAGCTAAGGGGATGGTGTCTGGTGAAGGGAGTAAAAGCTCTGTATTAGCCTTAATAATGATTAACATGTCAGTGGCTACGGTTACATGATGGTTTTTAATTCTGAATTAGCAATTCTGAATTAATTAATTCGTAATTAAAATACTCTCCTTCTGGTTTACAAATATTGATTCCAAATTATGGTTTACATGGAAAACACATTTTCTTAATTCCACTTTAAATCCAGGGGCTGGGATGGGTTGTGATTGGTTGGATTGAGGAAGAGATGTACTCTATCGTACGCACGTCTACTGGAAGTTAAAAACCGCTTTCTTTCTTTTTGACAACAGCATGAGAAAACATTGTAATAGGAACCATTTTGGCTTCATGTGGATTCTACTTATCAAGCAGCAGGTAGCCTTTCACGTCAACAGACTCGGTTTGAGCCCGCTTGCTTCAGACAGGATGCCCTGTTAATGGTTGCAATGGCGACAGGACGGGGGACCAAGCATGCCCAAAACGACCAGAATCAATTTAAAGTAGAATTAAGGATTACATGATAGAAGATGAGAGAGGAATTATCTAATTTGGAATTAAAAGTGGAATAAAGCAGCAACTTTATTCAGAATTAATTTTAATTAGGAATTAACGTTTGCATCATGTTCACTTTTCATGTTTAAAGTGGAATTAACGTTATTTCAGAATTTAAGAGGAATTAATTCTCATGATAACATGCCCGTTGTCCGGTTATTTGTAACTTCAGGTTTTTTTTTTGTTTCTATTGATTAATCTGGAACAAAATCTTCATTCAGAAAAAACGAGACATGAGACTGATTGAGTTTATTTTCATGGAAACAGTGGAAGCAATGTTGTTGAATTACAGAGTTTTTGTTTCTTTCTTTAAGACAGCAGTAAGACAGAAGTAACTTCACAGGTTTAGGCTTCCATATCTACTTGCCTTGTTTTGTTTTTTTTAATCCAAGTGGCTGAAAGAGGAAAGTAAGTGGTTTTTTTTATTTTTATCAAACACTTTTTTTAGAAGGACATTTAAAAGAAATCTGGATATTGTTGGAGTGGGCAGATGCTAGCACTTAGCAGCTAGCAGCCCTGTCTCAGCTAGTGAAAGAATTGATATTGACTCTTTGTTTAAAGTGATTAGCAGCTGTGTTTCTTAATTAGAACTGCTGAACATGATGCATTTTTTTAGACAGTTTTTGCCATTAGCGAAGACAGAAAAAAGTAGGGGGATACATCTAAACTAATTGTTGTTTGTGTATGATACCATTACAATGCAAAGTGTCCAATGTACTTATAGGTGTGGATGGAGATAATAGATTTTATCTAATGTTTTCAGTGTTCTTTGAAAACCTACTTTATCCTACTTTTGGATCATTGCTTTCAGGCGTAAATGATGTTGAGATTCAGAGATTCGGCTAAAGTCTGCACTGAAGCTGTTGGTTACTTTTATAGGTGTTTATTGCTTTGTGGTTTGATTAATACTTGATGGCTTGTTTTAAATTTAATCTTTGTTCCTCCGGTGATAGCATTGATTGTGATGCAGCGTCCATTTATCACTCAGTTCTCAATTATCAGTCTTTAAATTCAAATCAATAAAAGGTTACTTTCACTGTGAGCATGAGGTGGTTACATTTTATGATAGCAGCATATACTCCTGTTGTCACATACAGGTTATTTAAGACCATTTTAAATAGAGGAGGTAGTCCTGGTTGTTAAATGCATAGCCCATCACTGAATTTTAGTCATAAGTACACCCAGATGTTAATATTTGGTTGAGAACATCTGATTCCAAAGTTGACCTGACATGGGATAGCTACAATAATGTTTTAATTAGTTTTAATGTAAAATCGATTAAAATGGTCCTCAAACATCTGATGCAATGTTAGTTAGTTGTATGACCTATAAACATCTAAAAGGCTAAAATGTTGCCTTTTTTTGTAAATTGTTTTCTTTGCTTTGATTTTCAATAGTATTTTTCAAAAACTTAAACTATGTGTTTTTCTGAGAGTTTTCTTGTAAAAGATGCAAACTTGGCATTTTTGGAGGTCAGAGCTTTTTTAATCTCATAACTTTAAGCTACTTCAAGAACATGATAAAGGTAGTGGGAGATGGAGATGAAGCAATGACAACTTCCTAAACATACCAGACACTTTTTATAAGTAGATTCTGTCTGATTAATGCCAATTTCCCTTCTTTTAGCTTTATGGATACTTGTTTTGTTACACTGAATGACATCAGTTTAAAAAAGGTTGATAAAAATACTCTGTTCATTATTAGCACACATTTTAATGGAACCAGCTTATGAGTCAATCTTCTCAATGCCCATTGAAGACGAGAAACTGCAAACACGTCTCCTCTTATTTGAATTAAACCAAAATGCTCAGATATAGCAGATCTCGAGAAGCTATTTTCATCTGTCCTGACACTGCACGTTTTACAAGATGACCACTCCAAAACTATTTCTATAGCAAGCAGAGATGCCTTTCAAAGGGCTTTACTCAACTATACAAGACGTAAAAAACACACAACAAAAAAACACAACAGCGAGAGCAAGTGAAAAAATACCCAATAACAGTAAGATGTTAAGTAGAAATTTGGTTAAGGGGATTAATCTCTTTCTACCAGCCAACCCTAGCTGCTATTTTATGCATTTATCCTTATTCTAACGAATTTCCTTGCAGGTACTCCCTACTTAACTGATTTGAATGATCTTTTTATTCTTTAGTCAAGTTTAGTGTAGCTATTATTAAGTTAAATACATTTGTTTTTTATTTAAAATGCCTTTTGGTTTCAAGTGTTTACTCTTGACCTGTTTCTCTCTACACCATGCATCTGAGTTTTAGCTCCTTACTTTTCAAACTTGTGACAACCTTCATGTTAGTCGAGAACACCCACTTCCAAAAGCTACGGCCTGTAAAATTCTCTACAAATGTAAATGTACATCAGTGTTCGCTGCTAAATATTTCACCATAACCTGAGCACTAAAGCACACAGGAGGAATCGCTGTAAGATACACATACAGTTTTAAACTCACACTGTGAGAGCTATTAAATACAGTATCTCCTGCTTTCCCCAAGCGGCACTTCCAGGAAATGAAAGTCGACATTGACCACCCTGCCCACATCCAGATCCGCTCATACGACTCAAGACTGACTCCCCTGATTCAATCCCTCATATGAATAAAACATGGCGCCCCCACTACCTGTTTCTATGAGTACATGTAGGGTCGCAAAGGCCGAGCTCACACATGAAAATGCACACACGGTCTACGCAGGAAGGCAGCCAGCAAGCCTGGCCTCTGAGGTTTGACCCTGCGCACGTTTGGCTCTCAAAAACACTCCAGCGTCTACTGCGAACACACACATGTATGCAAAGATACCCATACGTACAAGCAGAGGAAGTGCACACAGATACACACAGGCAAACAAAGCCCACACACATTCAGAGAGTACCTTGAAGGCAAGGTTGAGGGTTGAAGTGAGCACTGCTGGCAATAAGGTGAGCAGCTGTGCAGCGCTGTGGATGAAAGCCGAACGTCAGGAGGCCCGCACTGTCTGTGTTTGTTTGTCTGTGTGTGTGTGTGCTCGTTGGAATTGTGCGAGCCGTGTTTCTGTGTTTAAAATCAGCATGATAGTTTTTCACTGAGATCTGTTTGTGTCTGGCTTGTGTTGCAGTGCATGTATGCGGGGAAAGGTGGAAACCAAGTTTCTTTTCTTCTTTTTTTAAAGGTAAATTCCTAAAGATTTTATTTTTAAGGAAATAGCCGTTTACCTCCGTTCATCTTTAGTGACATAGAAGAGAAAATGATAATGATTTTCCTCCAACAACATTGACATTAAGGCCTAACCACAGCCAGTACTCTTGTGTACATATCAAATCAAATCAATCAACTCATCTCTCAGCACCCACAGACTGAACAATTTTGTGAAACTTTTCGACGGAAACATGGAAGCATATAGCTCTTCAACAGCTAGCAACACATAGCCCACAGAGCTGATGCCATGCACTGATCAGATGCCGATTGGCTGAAAGTTAACTTGAGCCAGGAAGGCCCAACTCCAGCTGACAATATGACAGGACAAACAGGATGAAGCACCAGAACTCGCCCTCATGGACACAAAAGCATTGCCTGTGGCAAACATACCTTTAATCACTTGTTTTATATGAGCTTTGTCCACAAAAGCTAATGAGCTCTTTGAGTGCTTAAAAGGCCCATGTGTCAAGCTGTCCTGTGTTTTGAGCAACACCTCCATGTGGCAGTGAAACACTAAAACAGGTAGTTGCATGTTTGCAGGAGCTGTTAAGCAGAGCTATGCAGAGGTATCTGTCTGTAGGACAATCATGGTCCAACGGCCTTTGGCCTTTATTCTGTGGACTAGATGTGGTCCAAAAACTATGAGCCAGCTTTGACATTGATTTCAGCATGCGTTGTAAAGGGTAGCTGTAGACCAGTTTAGGTGACCAATGCCCTTATTGACCAAAGAAAACTGCAAATTTGGTGACTTGCAAGCCAAACTTTCTTTACTGTTTGTGTAGAAATTACGTGAAAATCTATTTGTCTGCACTTTGGCTTGTGGAACAAAAGAACAGAGGCATAGTTGTGCTCAGGGCTGGCATAAAAGTAGGAATCATTCCTCTGCTGAACATCCAAAGTGTAATATTAAATTACTGGGACCATAAGATTGTCTCAGTACCGCTATACAAGATCAACATATTTGTCCGACAGTCTGCAAGATATCTGAGGCATAGAGGAATCCAGATTTATGGAGCTGTGAGAAACAGTTTGACAATGTCGATGCCTGCAACAATGGTCTACTTTGGTGTTTTTAAATGGGAAAAGTTCAAATGCCGCTCAGCAGATGGTCAGACATGTGCGCACGGATCAAAATGAAAGGTTTTTTGGTGCCTGCGAACAAAAACATGGACGTGAATCCATTTGACAAGGTGCTGCGTTACAACGCATTACCCAGCCACTCATGACTCTGAATGGACACAAAGAACAGCATCAACGATGAATTCCCAGAAAAAACTATTTGGTTTAGACCCTAAAAATGTTGATAAAATCTCTGTATTGTTTTATTAAATTGGTGCAATCTCATACAACTTCTGTTCCTTTTGAATTGCAAAGACAATACATAAAGACTTTAAAATAGTAACATTTGATTCTGCATTTTGAGAAGATTTTGTGTTTTTCCTTAAATAATTTTAATGTAAGATATTTGGATAAAGTACACAGATGGTTAAATAAAAGCACATCCTTCTTTAAAGCTTCGTTATTTTTGTTTTCTGAAGAATTTTGTTTGTCTGCACATGTAGGGATCTGTATCGATGCTTCTTCCTTTCTCAGTCACTGTACTGTACATCTGTGCATGTGCTTGCATATGCTGTGTGTGTGTGTGTGTGTGTGTTTTAAAGCAGGGCGGTGTGGCATGCCTGAAGCTGTTATATCCTTTCATGAAACCTGAATCATTTTGGAAAGGGAAGTGAAGTGCATACAAGTGAGATGATCAAATAAATCAGCTGGATATGTCTCCTCTGTCTGAAACATGAATATTAAGCATATTAGGATCATGGGAGGAAGCGAATGTGTCGTGCCCGTAATCCCCAGTGATCTGCTGGTCAGTTTGGGTTTGTGCAGCTGGAGAAACGAGGAGTATTTACCCGAACATGTGAGGCGTTTAGGTGACGCTCTCCATCCTCTTTGAATCAGTGATTGTAACAGTAAAACAAGGCAACAGTACCCCACCCCCACACATCTTCTGGCCGGTGATGTGGTCTCCCTCTGGGCCAATCAGTAACAAATATGTCACTTTATGCTGATTTATAATTGTGGAGATCCCCAGTGACAAATACTGTTTATTTGGGGAAGCCAGAAACTGTGGTTATTTCAAAGTCTTCTTTAAAGTCTGAAATAAAACTGGGCAGATAAATGAGAAACAAGTAACCAATATTTACATCTATTAAAGGGAGATTGAATTAAAAATGCAGTTCACCCAGTAATATGTATTTGTATTGGGAAAAAAACATTTTTATACATATTTGTATTGAAAAAAAAAAAAGAAAGTAGCTATGAAAATCCAGCTTTGGTATTTAGTAGCCTTCAAATTTTGCGTAACAAGTGCACAAGAGTTATCTAATGCATTAGTATAGTGATTTATTTAAAACTGAAGTGTGTTAACGCTATGAATATGATTTCAGTCTGATCAGTACAACTATAAATACACAACAGTGACCACAACCAGCAAATTAGTTCATCAAAGAAAGAAAGAAAGAAAGAAAGTTCATTTTCACAGTATACATACCAAAATTAGTCTGGTTGAAATAAGTAAGATAATTAAAATGACAGTTATATGAGCAAATAAATACAGAGATAAAGTTAATATATAAACACACAAACAAATGACAGATATATAAACAAATAAATCAATATGATAACAGTCTCACACAGAACAAGACATTAAACGTATTTACAAAGCAGCAGAATAAATTTACAGTGCACTTACACTTACACAGATAAGCTGATACTACCTGCATGTCAACATTGAGTAAAACAAATGAAGGGGTTTCCAAACATTTATTTTAAGAATGGTTTTTCCGTCTGCATCAACAAACTAAAAAAAATTTAATTAGATTAAGAGTGAACTGACCTTTGATCTCCATCAACTGCAGGGTGAACTCCAGACTGTGTGGATAACAGCTTTTAACATTACCACTAGAACATAGCCCTGTTAGCTAGATGAGAAAATGTGAGCGTTTAATATCAGTACCCTGCATTATGTCTGAATGTTAATACAGCTTTGTATATTTATAGCAAATGCAGCCATGCCCTAGTTGACCTCAACATTAGGCACAATGGTGAAGGCAGCTTCAGTCATGCATGAGCTCAGTCATTAATATCCGATAGATCAACTCAGGTAGGAATACTTAGCGATGATTTCTTTTTTTTGTTCTTTCTGAAGACAAATGCTTTTTCAAAACGTGTACAATTAATCTGAATAAAAAACAGATTATTTATATCTTTCCAAACACCGTACTTGGAATCGGCCCCACCTCCACGTTGTAGTGTTACAAGCGTGGACCTGCGCAGGCTGTTCTCTGTGCGCCGCTGTGTTTTTGGTTGCGTACACGTGAATTTGCAACCACACAGATGGGTCAGTGTCGTAGGTGTGAAGTGCAGAGATGGAGATAGGAGAAAAGTGAGGCCAAGAAGGACAGCCGCATGTTGCCGAGCAGCGCTCATTAGCATGGACATCCACGTTTCCTTCCTGCCTCCAAATGCTCTGAATCGCTTCTTTCTTCCAGAAACTGCTAAAGAGAGAAGGGAGAGAAAAAAATTAAGGGTAAATTTGAGCTGGTATGTGTTCATGAAGGCAACACAAAGCTGTTGATTTACAGTGTCTTCTGTCATTGTGAGTTTTCTAGGCTGGCACTCTAAAATGTGTAACATGCAATCTGACAGAATAAATAAAAGAAGAGGAACCTCACTCATTCTTATTAAAAAACAAAACAAAAAAAACATCATTGCCTACATATTGATCAAATTCTTGCCCAGAAACAAAGATCAGATGTTCAGGCAGAAATAAAGAGGCACACATTCTGTCCCTTTTTTTTGTGTTTATTTTCTCCCTCTCTCCGAGCGGCTCCTGGCTGGCGGGTTTGCCGCACAGCAAGGCGACCTGTGCAACACCTTCCGCAGGCCAGATGGCGGTGTCGGAGGCGACAGGAGCAGCAGAAATCTGCCAGAGCAATCTGCTGCGAGCAGGTGTTGGCTAATTGTCTCAGAGAGCCGAGGCAGCGGCGGGCACGTGCCAGCGCTACCTGAGTGGAAACAAATATCTTCATTTGCTCGCGTTTTGTCGAGGGAGCGCATTTCCGAGCTCAGACACATAATAGGCCGAGCCCAGAACAAGAGGAGGGCGATAGACTGGAGACGACAGCTGAACAAGTGTACCTTTGTCTAATAGAGAAAGAGCCACTGGTTGTAAACCACTCTTGACAGTCATAATCAAGCTTAAGTGGATGCAGAAGGTAGAAAAACTCAACTCTGGCATGAGCATGGGGAAATATTTAATTATGTTTACAGTGTTTTACGTGTTAAAAAACCCAGACGGAAAAAAAATAAATGTTTGCAAATTCATGTCTGTTGCCGTAGTTTCTGGATTGTAAACCAATTAACCAAAAGTGGAAGATCTACTTAAAAATGCAGACAAACAGGGATAAAGACGGCACTGTGAAACAGATGACAGCTCTCCCAAACTTTTAGTTTGGCTTGTATTTAGCAGCCGAGTGTTTCAGATCAGGACCTCGGCATCCTCTTAGCACGGCATCATTAAAGCCTGTACATCTCACCCCTCGTTATACCAGCCGCGGCCTCAGACAACGTTCACACATGGGTAAGAAAAACGAATTCCACATTCGCTCTTGTGATTTATTCAGGTACCGGCTCGCCGCTCCATAGGCTCTGACATTCCCATTGTGTATTTAGAGGAGAGGGGGGGGCATGAGATGAGATGCTCAGCCTGACAACAGAGTTTCCTCTTGTCAAAAGATCTTTCAAGCGGAGTCGTCCAACCATAGAAAGGGAAGCAAAGTGACTCTTATTTAAGATTTGGTGTTTTCTAAGACTTCTCAGCATGATTTTGTAAAATACATCATAAAGAAAAAGGTTTGCAGACGTAAGAAAAAGTTGTGTCAATTAAAATAGATCCACATTACAAAAGGAAATGACATAGCTTTTACCAAATCCCATTAGGAATTCATTGAACGCCACAGTTTGATGACATTTAACGGCGCAAACCAATGGGATTTCTCTCCTGACCTGTGGGAGTGCTCCTGCTTGTTGCATCAGTCCAGATGCATCCTACAAAGAACTCCCTGCTATGGGAGAAGCAGGACCATCACTATTTTTAAATCTCAAGTAAGAGTTGAGTCTTTTAAAAGCTTCCCACGATACCGATTGATCCCCTGACCCGACTCTCTTCAGGCTTTCCCTTGGTCCATTAAGAGCTGTGTCACCAGAGGAGTTACAGCATTACCATGTGGGGCCTCTGTTGTTTCTAAAGCAGGAAGTGCCCAGTCAGGTTTAAGTGTGCTGTTTCCCCACAAGCCCCCGTAGAGATCCAACGTTAACCCCGCTTCCTGCTGCTTCCAGCTTGTAGGCTAAATAGCTTGGGTCAAACTTCTACGAGTGCTCAGTTTTCAGACTCTTAAACTCTGTCTAAAGACCTTTTGCCTCTTTATTTTTAGGTTGTATACAGTAGATAAAACTAATAAAACTAAATGCTGTTTGACTTCTGAGAATCTGTAAGATCTCTCTTTGGTAAAATTGTAAAACAGTAAGACTAACACAAATTTATGAATTGTATATATCAACTCTGCCAACCTTTAAGTAGTCACAGCGGAAATGTTTGTTTCCAGCCAAGAACCACACGTTGAGTTTATTTTTTTGAGTTTTATTTTTAGCCCGTATCTTTGAATGCACACTACAGCTGATTCAGCAAAGAAATTCGTAATGAGATGAAGAGAGGAAAAGAGGAAAAGAAGGAAGACAAGACTGACTTTTGGTCACTGGTTAGGGTTCAGAGTAGAGGTAGGATGTAGGATGGATGCAGAATCAGCCTCATCAAAGGGACTATACCCGATTTCACGGCCGGCTAGCTTAGTTAGCGATAGCGGCTAGTTTTTTTAAGCTTTTGTGTGACGCTTTTTCTCGGGTAAGGGGTTTAAATTTCGTGAATTAATACCAGATCACTATGGGAGCACTATTATTGGCTAATCGGAGTCTGGACGTTCTGAAAATTAACCTGGCAGAGAAAGAGCGGCCAAAACTAGCCGGACGTGAAATCGGGTATAGTCCCTTCAATGGAACGAGTGACTTAGAAAATCCCCAGTTTTAACCTCTCAAGCCCCATTGCCCCCCGTTTGGGGGGCAATGAAGAATTTCTGCAGCAAAGACATCCAACGCAGTGCTAATCATGCAGAAATATAGTCATATGGCACATCAAATTA
>JAVQJG010226467.1:0-17200 GCA_036024015.1 Craterocephalus amniculus
GAACATAACCCGCTTCATGAAACGGGCTTCACTTACTTCCTCAACTTACCCCAAACTCAGAGTTAACATACCCCGCTTCTTGAAACAGAAAACTCTGAGTTTCCCCAAACTCAGGGTTAACATACTCAGAGTTTCCACAAAACCCGCTTCTTGAAATAGGCCCCTGGTGAAAGGAGATGTGATTAGTGATAAATGCTACCTCAGTGTGCTGCTCTGGCTAATGGAGGCAACAGTAATGAGCTGTTTTCAGGCTTTAGATTGCTTGCATTAATGTATTGTTATATTTAAACATGAGTTGCATCCATGCTCGCTCCACTTGCTAATTGTCTGCTAATTGTTAAAATCCCTGCAAGACCTCTGTAATGTATGTGTTTTTGTGTATTTACCTCGGCAAGTTCTCTTTCCGTGTTCAGGAACTCCGTGACCCCACTGATGAGTTTTGAGTTCATGAATAAAGCTTCACCGTACCTGAGCAGAGACATAAAGGGAGCGTTGAAGTTACTGCCTGAAAATGGACAAAAAGTGGACAAAGCTGGTGTCTCACCGAGCGTTGAGGACGTCCCACTTCTCTCTGAAGTATTTCCAGGCCAGGTTTCGTCCTTGAGGGTTTCTGCCCACGTGGATGATGACATCGATTACATCCTGCTCTGGAACTAGGTCTGAGGTTAGAGACAGGTTCAGCAACCTGGCAGATGCAGAGAAAAGACTCGTTGATCATGCAGATGGTAAATAAAACATTTAAAGACCCACTAACTTCATTTCTTTAACCCTGAAGCTTCATGCCATAGGCACTGAGGGAGTCTCTCCAGTTAGTAAAATATTATCCGACCTTAATTTATTATTAGACCAGGGTAAATGAGTCATATTTAAAGCTCAAGTATAAATCTCTGGAGTAGTGTCTTTTAATTCATTTTGGTATTTTCACATTTTCAAAGGCATCTTGACGATATTTCATGGTTACCATCCAACAGTTGCTACGATGAAATTCATCTGCTAACATACTAGCATACGAGAATGCTTGAGTTTATCCTCTCTGTGTACATTTATTTTGCTTTTTTGATCTGTTTTTTTGTCGATCTGGTAAAGACTTTGCTCTAAACTCTGTTTTATACAATCTGATACTTGTCTTCTGCTCCGTGGTGGGTACAATAACACAATAATGCACTACAACAATTATGACATGTCACTCTGCAATAAATCGTAAAAATGCACAAAAATGAATTATTTTTTTCTTTAGTTTTGTTAAAGGGCCAAATAAAGACTTTAGATTAAAAAAATACACATTTTTTCAGCATTTTTTGTCGGGTCGGACTTCAAAGAGTTAAAAACCTAAAGGCAAAGTCTGCAATCACAGAACAAATTCTAATATAAATAAATAAATAAATAAATAAATAAATGAATAAATCAATCCAAAATAAAAATGAATTTTATGTTTCCTCAAAGAAGAAAACAAATTGACATCCAAACTTGAAGCTGCTGGAATAAAAGTCTGAGCTGACGCTGACTGCATTTATCATATGGAGGGAAATATGCCGCTAACATGATGCTGTTCTCCTCCTCAGAGGAAGTAAATAAACACTGCAGTCAGGATGAGGAAACTGCAGCTGCACACACATCAGTACAAGCTGCTTGTGTATGGAATTTAGGCAGAAAAGGTCAAGTTGTCGGATATAAATTGATATTTTGAATTGGAGAGCTGCTGGTGGCTGTTTCTGTCAAACTGAAAATCACTCCACAATACTGAAGTAATCTATTACTCCCAGCTGCGGGGAACAGAGGGGGTTGTTTGGGAAAAACATTAATTTAAGTGTTTTTGAGAAAAGTTCAGATTACCTTCATCTTTTTTATTTCTGTTGCTTGTGTGTGTGTGTGTGTGTGTGTGTGTGCGTGTGTGTGTGTTTGTGCATCTATTGGCTGGTTGTCTGAGCTGCCGTTTCATTAAACCCTAAAATCAATTTTCTCTCTTTTCCCACAATACCTCTGTGCTGTAACCATTTCCTATGTGACCAATCAGTGTGCTTCAGAGTCACAGTTGTTGGTTTGTGTGTGTGTGTTTGTGTGTGCAGGTGTGTTTGTGTGCAGCAACCTGAACATGCAGCTCTGCTCTCTGATTGCAGAACAGTTGACTGTGTCTGGAAAATCAATACGTGAAACACGCACACGTGCACACACACTTCTCAGCGTACAGCTGTGAGTGTGTGTGAGATCCATCCTCACTATTTTATTTTCTCTCTGCAGTTTATTCCTGATAAAACACACTGATGTCCGCACACACACACACACATGAAAAGACACCTGAGGATGGATTAATGTACTTGCAGGTTCACTCAGAAAATTTCCAGTGTATCTTTCATTCAATTTGTAGCCTCCCTTTGTGTCGCTGTATCACAAAAATCCATTTTCAGACTTAAACTTTGCTTTACTTTCCAAAAAAAAGCCATTTCCTTCAGCATTTATTCCCTTTAATATATTGGTGGAGTTTTAGTGGGAGTCATCCACTAAAGCAGCCAGGACTGGATCTATGCAGCTGCCAGAAAAACCAAAGCTCAGCCCCACAAATTAAGCACGTCTGGCTTAGCTTCTAATCAATATTTCATGTTAACAGTGGCACAGAACACGGCGTGATGTAAAACAACCCACATTGGGGGTTGATTTGTAATTTGTAATGTGACTAGGAGGTCTCATTGTTTAAGTTTCTTTCAGCTCAAACTTTTGGTCGGCTCTCGCAGCTCTTATTGATCTCATTTCCAGCGGATACAGAGACACACAGTCCATGTTTCTCTGCAAACGGGCCCAGATTTCATCTGATACAAACGTAGATGTAAATGAACATGTGTGTGTGTGAGTCTGCACACATTTTATAGAAAATTAACCCCAAAAAGGACATTTCAAAATTCAAATTGTCAATAATCACTTGGTTATTGCTGCATCCTGCAGACGTGACGAGCCTCAGATGACTAACTGATCCCTACCGACACACTGTGCAGCTGCTTAGATCCAGCAACGTGTTTTGTGATGGTGATGAATGATCCGAGTGAACGGAGGCTTCTCCGTGTGCAGCCTCCAGGAGTTTTTCATTCAACTTATCAGACCTGCTGGCACTTCCTCCCCCTGTGCACTCACAGCTGATACCTGCATACCTGCTCATCTGTTTTTGCCAACCCAGGAAAATATTTGTCCGCGTGTTTGAAGACTGAAATAGAATCTATTTTCTACTGGTGGACTTTTTATTATGATCTAACCAGTATCACTCACTTACCTTCAGTAGGAGTTCTAAGCCTCTCTAGTAACAAATGCTTCTCTGAGATGACTGGAAGCTTTTCTGATGAAAAGCTAAAATTAGGGCGGATCTGATTTAACACAATTAGAGTGAAGGTGTGTTTATCTCCATTTATCTTTATGAACATTTGTTTTTTCCTCCCTTTTTTAGCCTGGAAACACAAACTTTTTAAAACAGATCCTAAAGCTAGTAAAGAAACTCTGCTTTAAGTCTTCCAACAGATGGATCCTTAGTCAAAATTTAATATAGATACTTTCAAAAAAGGTCACAATTTGTTTATCCTATCAGTTTAAATCCATTGTATGGAGGATTTTGATTTGATGGGGGAAACGCTGCATGGAAAATCTGGTGCGTGGATGGTGAAAGCTGTTGGAAATGAGACCTTTTATGACAAATCCTGTATCATTTCTGCTCCTTGAAGAACAAATCCTGATGTTTTTATAGGTGTAAACAAACCACGGCCAGCTGTTCTACTCTACCACGGCCTGGGTTCTTCGTAAAATCCGGTCTCAGTCATTCTGCTTGGACATCCTGGTGAATGAGTATAAAACATTAGCTAAAGTTAAAATGAGCTTAACAACCTTAATAAATAACCACCATCTCTTATCTCTCTATGAGCTTCAATTCACCCCCACCCAGCCAAAGCTAACAGAGAAGGGAATTATCTCTTTAACCTGGCTTTGATTCGCACTTCTTGACGTCTTTTTAAGAAATTCTTGGCTCATCTTGTTATTTCTGACTTTACAAAGTCATGTGACCAGTTTTGAAACTAAAATTAAAATCTAAGGCATTTCCCAAAGATGAAGGAAACTTCTAGCTAAGTTTGGTGCATGGTGAGCTCGGCTCGCCCCTTCGTGTTCACTCAATCACTCAGGTGCATGAAATGTCAGCCACACATATCCACTTTCATCTGTTTATTCATGAATTAACTTATTTTCTAAATGATTTTGTTGTGATTTCTATTTGTTGCACCTTTTACTACTTTTCAATGCTTTCTTTGTGCCATCTGTAATGCCCAAAAGGCCCAAATAAGGCAGAGATATCAGACGAGCTTAAACTGAACGAGCTGTGTGGCTCCTACCCACCTGTTGAGGAGGAAGGTGTTGTCTGAGCAGGTGAGGGCCTCCAGCAGGATCTTCTTCTCCGACACGGCGTTTGTTGAGTGAAACTTCATCCAGATGAACTCCCACACGTCCTCGTCCATCAGACTAACCCCGGTGCAGTAAACGATGTCACGGATGTTGGGAGGAATCCTGCGAAAGCAACGACACGTCACGCCGTCAGACTGAGGCTGCAGCTCCCTCCCAGCAGAGAAATCACTTGTTTTAGTTGGAGGCAGCAGAAAATAAGGAAATTAAAAACCCAATAAGAGACCTCCTTGGGATTAGCCTGGACTAACTCTGGCTCCATTAGAAAACTTGTGCTGAGGACATGACTCGCTCTCTCACCAACTGTGGCTGCAGGGAGGCTAATTGGCATGGGGGGGCTCTGAACCCATCTGACTCGCTCAATGAGCTGGAATACAATCTGAGCTGGAATCAGATTCACTGCAGCTGTGGAGCCAACGGCGTCTCCTGTCTCAGCTGGGTTTGACATTTCCTCAAGTGGAAGTGTCATCTCTCGCTGCAAACAGCAAATGTTCACAGAAGCCTCAAGTTGGGATTTAGAGGATGAAATATTTCCCGAAAAATTACTGATTACTTTCTGTAATATCAGCCGTTTGTGTGAATGTGTTGTTCAGAGTCCAGTTTTACAACAGAAACACCAACAGCTCATTTACCCACATCTCTGCATCTCATGTGGTCTGATGGGTCCAGATAGACCAGATAGGCTCAGGAACAGGGTCTGGTCTATCTGGACCCATCAGACCTCCTTCATGGCTCCAGAGTCCATCTTTCTGCTCTGCAGCAACCTCAATTCATCCGGTCAGCTTCTCTGATTGGTGGTTTTTCTTCTGGCTCCAGATGCTGTACTTCTCTTCACATTGTTTTTATTTCACTATTAAACATGTATTCTCCATTCATTCTTGACGGTTTCTTTAAGGAGGGTTTAGGTGTGAATGGGAGTCGATACCATGAACTGATAATGTCCTTTGCTGCAAATAGTTTGTAATTATTTCCGAATGAGGCCGAGCAGAAGCTTCCTAGAAGTGAGAGGATGAAGAGGGAAGTGGCTTCTGATTGCAGCAGGGTAAAACCTCGTTAGCTGCAGATTACAGCTGTGTTGTATTTGCCTGTATAATGCAGCTGTATAAAGCGGGACGTTTGGTAAAATGCCAGCTGAGGCATCAAACATCTGCTTTCAGGGTTCCCTACCGTTTCCTA
Organism: Craterocephalus amniculus; assembly: GCA_036024015.1. NCBI lineage: Eukaryota > Metazoa > Chordata > Actinopteri > Atheriniformes > Atherinidae > Craterocephalus > Craterocephalus amniculus. Next base: position 5,605 of record JAVQJG010226467.1, read on the forward strand.
CGTTGTTAATGGTGTATAACCTGTAAATGCAAAAGGTCGACACTAAATTCTTCAACCATCTGCAATATGTGGCACCAGAGCACACATCTCATTCCACTTTATCTTTATTCCTCTTCACTTGTTTCTGAAAGTCAGTGTGAAAACAAATGTAGTGAGATGTGAACCTCTGTCACGCTGTCATGCATCACCATGGTCAGACAGAGGAATGGAGCTGGGATCAGTCAGGCAACCTGATGGGCTGAACGCTGGTTAAACAAACTGTCTGCAGCAGCTGATAAGGAGGCTGATAAGAACTAAATCTGCTTCTTGCAGAGCCTTCAGCCATACGTCACCCATGACCACAGAACAATCAGCAGATAAACAAACACCCGTGCACAAAACGAGCTGGATTTCCAAATCCTTAGATCCAAGAACGATATCTGGGTTTTTCAAACCTTGGGTGGATCAAATGAAAACAATCCCTTCAGATCATACCAATAAACAGTTCATGTACTAGACGCAAGTCAATAAAGCTCATTGATAAGTGTGTTTTCTGATTTTGTGTCAAACTTAAATTGATTGTAAATAGATTCAACACTTGATAAATTCATCCTTTTAATTCATAATAAAACGTTCAATAATAAAGCACAAACTAAAACTGGGCATAAACAGAAACAATTTGAAAAACAAATTTTGGAACAATCGAACACTTAAAACTTCAGAACTGCATCAATTCTGTGATACATATGTGCACATCTAGTTGATTTATTTTACAGTAATTGACGGTGATTACAAATAAATCTTAAATTGTGAACAGTGAGATCGCTGGAACATTTATAGGTGCAATTTAAAACCTTCAAAAAGCTGTTTCACACAAAGATTATTTACTTCACAGCCATGTTGTTGCATGATGTGTGTGAAACATTTCAGTTTTCACAAATATTGCATAACCATGATATTAACTTGAAAGTGGTTTATTTAGAAGATTCAGAGTGAAGATGTATGGTTAGTGGCTATTTGTGAACTTTCTGAGGTGATTTATTTCAATCCCTGTTTTCAGGATCAAAGTGATCCAAACTTTGGAACACCTAAAAGAGAAAAACAATCTGGATCAAAGGTAAGACTGAATTCACAGATCTGGATTTAAATCTCCAGGATACAATCTGGTCTGAAAAACTTAATTTCAGACTGGATTCGGTATAAAATCCAGCCTGATTGATCCCGTTGGATCATGTATGAAATACTGGGACATGAAACGTGGATAAAACTTTGGGTTTCCATCAGTTTTAAAAAAAATAGAAGCGCCAATCCTAAAACTTTGAAAAAAAGATAAATTTTGATTTGCAGGTGTTTCTGTTAAATAGTGTTTAGCTGGTGTTTTGCTGCTGCCCTACGTATCCGTACGTACGGGAGCAAACCTCAGAATGAGGCGTTTAATTTCACGTTCTTCTAAGATGTAATGTCGTCTGTGACGCTGCTACATTTTATACTGTAGATATAAACAAACTGCACTCTCTCTCTGACAAGCCTTTGCTCTTTTATATCCATTTAATCTTAACTTAAGGTGCTTGATGCAAATTATTAAGGTCATTTTTAATGGTAGAGAACCACTTTCAATGGAAAAGCTTCTTCTTTGATCCAAATAAAGATTTAATCCATTAGATCTCTATCATTAGATCATTAAACTACGGTGCAAAGATCTTTATGCATCAGCAGCAAATTATTTGTAGTTTGATAAAACTGTTTCATGTGAACACCCTTGAGCTCCGGCTCTTCCCACCAGCCTCTAAAGAGATGCAGAGAACTGGGATTTACTGTAAAAGCTGGTGTTGTTACAGGTAACGTCTGTCCTGCTTGTTGTTCCCGTCCTAGTTGCTTACTGGCCTGAATCATCAGTAAAGCAAAAAGGTGACCCTTCCCTTCACACTATCATATATATTATATATATCAATGTGTGTGTGTTTGTGAAAGAGCTTGTACTTGACCTAAATTGTCAATAAAGCAAAACTAAGTTCCATCACAATACAGCGAGCACAGCTGGCAGTAAAATTATACACTGAGCTGCTGAACCAACACTGTGTGTGCCCGAGTAGCTTTAAAAATTCAATATGTGTGTGTCTGTGAGTAGTGAGTCATGCAGGGACAATTGCATCATTCACCAACCTGAGAAAATCATTTTAGGGATGCTCCACTTAAGAGAAAGCTTCAACACACACACGCACACACACACACGCAAACACACACGCACACAGGCCCACTACTTTCCAGCTGACAGCAGCATTAAAAGTCATTTTCAGGTGACATCTGCTGAACAAACAATTATTAAGGTTATTAACAAATAATAACTTTGCACATTCATTAGTAATCTGCCAAACTTTGACATGTAACTGATCCCACGGTGACAAAGCGAAAAAATTAAGACTTCTGGTGGAAATTCAGTTTTCAATGTTTGCAAAAATTCTTAGTTAAGCACAAATTTCACACACTAAACATTCAAAACATGTCAGGTATGAAATATTTATTTTTATACATACACACTTATGGGGAATAAAGTATAAATATAAATTTAAAGGAAAAAAAGTGATATTATTTTTTTTATTAAGTGTAAATAAATAGCTAGAAATAAAGCGTCTGATAAAAGAACCTTAACAAATATACAATGAGGACAGAAACTATGAACTTTATTGGACCCGTGTGTGTAATAAAGTGAAATGTTCCCTCGTGGGCCTGGATAATATTTTAATCTCCGATCAGAACAAATAAAACGGCGTTAATGTGAGAAGGTAACAGACTAACAGGAACATGCAACACAATGTAAAAGCTTATTTATTGGTTAAATAAACTGAAAGCTTTTCTGTTTATCACTTGTACTGGCGCAGCTGTTATTCTTAATAAAAATAAAAGTAATAATGTGACACTTTTCTCCACAGAATATATAATATTCTCTCTGGAAACCTCCAGATGGCTGAGATCCCATTGACTAACACACTTGCTGTGTGTGTGTGTGTGTGTGAGCATGTGTGTTTTAAGCGTCTGCAGAGGATGTTTTATGTCCTGAAGCCATTTCTCCTGAAATATCTCATCCTTCCTCTTATTCTTCCTCTGCATCCAACTCCCACTCTGACAGTAAATATGCCTCCCACCATCTGCTGCAGCGGAGCGTCCATATGTCTGTCTGTCTGACTCCAGTCTAAGTATCACTCTGCATTTTCAGCATCACTCTGTCAGCCTGATGAAACATTTAAAGTGCCTGTCAGAGAAGCACCGGCTTCTCCAGGTAGTTAAAAGCCTGACTAAAGGAAGGCTGCTGCACTGTTACTGTGGCTACTGAGAGGTGCTGGGAAACTCTGCGAACATCCCGGCCATCCGTTTACATAATGAACCAAACTTTTACTGGCTACCTGTAGAAATATTGCTATGAAATGATGCTACATTTCATTTTCCTCCTCCAGCCTTGCTGTGACCTTTTACAGTGGCCAGGAGTTACAGGAGCTTTGGCTCTTTTTAAAGATTCAGCTCTTTGAAGAGTCGACTCCCAAACAGCTCTTCACTTAGTTTCACTCAGAGCTTCTATTTCAGTCAGTTGGTGAAAAGCATTTTTTGAGCTTTTTTCCAATAAGAAATAAAGTTATGTTTAATATCTTAATCCATGCACCTGTTTTGTACCACTACACCCAACATAGTGGCCTGATCCCAGTCTTTCCTCCTGTGGATCTCACTCCATGTGCCCTTCAAAATAAAGTCCTGCTCCTTCTAAACATTCAGCTCTTAGTAGCCAGTGCTACACCTGAGCCACATGTGGACCCTCAGCTTATCCATCTACTGTTGGCGGAGCCTCATCAGAAATGGTTTCTATCAATTCTAATTCCTCTTTAATTCAGAATATAAGTTAATTCTGCTTTAAAGAGATGAAAAATGACCAAGAACTAAAAAATGTCGGCTCCGAAGTAACTGGTTGTAGGGGTGCTGAAAAAAAAACATTTTTAATGAGAATCAATATTGTTGTTCATCAACATTCGCAATCGTTTCAAAATTTCCAAAAATGGAAATTTTTTAGAAGACTTGAAAAACTTATTTGCTAGAATATTTTTAAAGCTACTACTAAGTGACAAAAACATTTTGCTTTGCGAGCTTTAAACCATTTTTGATCAAAATAATCAGTTTTCTTTCATCTAATGAAACATTTCCTCAGAGCTCTTTCTGGCTTACAGAGGAATGAAGTTAATCATCATGTTTTGTCACTAAAAGATCGGCTTGAATTGAAAATCGAAACAGAATCAAATCATCATCCCAAGAATCAGAATCAAATTGACTCGTAAGTTGCTTAAAGATTCACATCCTTACTGGCTGGTTTATTTAACTCGTAGTCGAAACGAAAAGCAGGAGTTTGTTTACTTCTGATTAAACGTAAGCACGTCACTTCTGCCGGCTGTCCAATCAGAAGCCTTCTCACCCCCCTGATCTAAAGTAGAATTTAGAAAATGTGTTTTCTATGTAAACCTTAATTCGGAATTATTCTTATATAAACCTGAAGGAGAATCTTTTAACTCTTTAATTCTAAATAATTAATTCTGAATGAAAAATCATCATTTAACTGCAGCCAATGGATCAGCTTCTTCTGGACTTGTATGTTTTGTTGTGTTTACGCATGAAGCCTTGTGCATAACCCACAATGCACCTTTTTTTGTAGTCGACTTCCTGTTTGTAGGCTGGTGTGAATAAAGAACGACAGAAAGCTTCTCTGAGACGGTTCAGACGGGGCTGAAGGTTACAGCTTGCCGTGTCTGGTACAACAGGTCAAACGGTTTCCGCTCATGGCTTTAATCTCTGCATGCATTTCCAGTTTTCTTAGATAAAGAAATGTGAAGCGGCTCAAGACTTTCTCCCTGATGAAATGAGTAAATATCTAGTAGAAACATAAGCGCTTTATTGCAGCAGATAAAATCCAATAATTCTGAACTAAAAGTTGAATCTTCAGCTCGATTTTCTGCTTCTCTGCTCTGGCATCATCTGTGAAGTCAGGAGAAATTAATACTGTTTGCAGAGACATTTCTGAGCAGTTTACAGCCCAGACATGTTAGAAAATGAACATAGTTATACTGCAAAGCAATTTTACCAGCTCGAGCCTGAAACAGGTCCAGGATTATCGGAAAATAGCAGGAAATGAGTCCGTTGAAATTACTTCTGAATCTTATGGTGTACACAAGATCGGAGATGCAATGCTTTAATCGCTCTTTGTTACAGAGAAACAACAGAAACATTATTTCTCAGGCAGATGCTTGTCAGAGGAAGATTGAGGAGACATACAGAGCCACCATATCACTGCACCGGTGTCATTTATTTATTTATCATTGATATTATTATTATCAGAAGTTTCCTCTTTCAGTCACTAATCTGCCTCAGTGTCTGAAAAACGTGTTTCTCATCCCACTTCCATGTGTTGGATGGAAATAAACTGATTTTCAGATCTCATCAACCCACATTTTAATCCCAACAGAACATAAACAACACATCAGATGTTCAAATGAAGCCATTTTAACCAGTTCTGGTCTCTGAGCTTGTCCTGCACGCACAGAGATTCCTTCCTGATTCTCTGAATATTCCGATGATACACACAGTGAGATCTCCACTATTTTTACGGACGTGTTGCTGCCATCATATTAAATTCAAGTGAATGTTTCCCATAAAATGCTAAAACGCCTCAGTTTTAACATCTGATGTGGTGATTTCTTTCTGTGGGAAATAAAATACGGGTTGATGAGAAGTTGAGATCATTGCATCCTGTTTTTATTTCAAAGTTATGCAGAATCTCAACTTTCTGGGAATTGGGGAGTAAAATGTTGTGTTGATTATTTACTTTAATTATCAAATGAAATCAGTTGTTAGTCATTTTAAGAAGTGGAAGTTTTTCTGTGTAATGTGTGTCAGAGCAGAGAAGCAGCAACCTTCCTGTGTGTTCATGCTGTAGTCCTGGTAATGACAGGGAAAGCCATGAGCTGTGAAAAGGTTGAACATTTCTATTTTTATGGCCATTTAAGAGTCAGTGCCACTCATGCGAATGCAACTACAGAGGTTCAGAAAGTTCTCATTCACTCATGTTCACTGTTTTTGAAAGGAAAATGACTCCAAGCTGTATTAATTATGAAGAACATGTTCGCCCCAGCCTTTGATGGTATAATTGCTTCTACCTTTCCTCCTGCTTTCTGTGAGTCAATTACATGAAACACAAAGTGGACGAAAAATAATGAAGTCTTTAAACCAGACTTTAGCCAGAGTGTTTATGGGGTTTCGAATAAAATCTGAAATTATTCAAGAAAGGAGGATGTGATAAACCTGAGGGTTGGCTGCAACTGGCCTTTCTCCAGTTTCCTGCTTCTGTTACCTTTAAGCCTGAAGCCGGTGGTCTGCTGCTCCCCCGAGACCAGAGGACAGGGCTGGAACTCATTTCTCTCTATGAAATCTTCCTCTTCAAACCCATGCACATCCAGTTTACAGGACAGTAGCTGTGTTTGCATGACAGCTTTTCTTAAACTAAAAGCAATATTTCTAAATTTTCACAAATATAATTGTGATTTGCAGGTGTTCTGGTGTTAAGTGCATAACAGAGACATTTCAGTGTTACTATTAAGGGAAAAAGAATGTAAAAAGATTTCCATCTCCTTCTCTGTGTGTGCATCATAACCTGAAATAAACAGGTCATGTGACCCCCTTTGTAGCATGCAGGGACGTGTTAATGTGAAAACCACCTCAGCAAATATTTTCAGAAATATCTGTGAGGTTAGTAAGAAATGTGTTTCTATTCCCTGTTTTTATTGTGATTTTTAGCTCTTGTGCAACATCAGGGGTAATGGAAGCACAGCTAATGTTACTGTAAGCGCAATAAAACTAATCACTATCACTGTGTGCAAGCCATTTTTACACTTCGTTTCTCCCAGACATCCTTAAGCCCGAAAAAACAGGCTTTTCACCTGACAATCAGCAGCAACCAGTGTGACATGAATAACTTGTTGCTCTATAATATCTTCATGCCAACTTACTTCACTTTATTTCCACTGCAGGTTCTTTCTGATTCCACTCTGCAGGGAGTTTAGACAGCTAACCTTCAGAAAGCACTTTGCTACAGCCTCAATGCAGAAAACAGGACGTCTAACATGAGTACACTTTTTTCCTCAAAGCTCTGGCCGGCCGTTCCGTCACTTCACTGTTCCTCGCTGTAGTATGAATGAAACTAGAGAAAAACCCTGGAAGACATCACCCCGCTGCCACAAGCAACATCTGATGAGATAGAGTATCCTCCCAATGAGAACTGCATCACCATCTCATCAATGCATTTCCAATTTAAACCATCCTGAAAACTTTATTTTGTGTTTTCATAGTTCAAACATGCAGATTTAGCTCAATGTTTTCACAAACATCCTCCCATCAGGGGTCAGGGTCTCTCATGTCACAGTAGATCCAGCTTCAAACAGAGCACACACCACTTACACCCAGTCAAGCTGACTAATCAGTCACTGGTCATCAACCAGTGACTGATTAGTCAGCTCTTACGCAATGTTATCACTCACTTTTGGCTGAAGATAGCTTCAGAATTAGATTATAATCAACATATGAAGGTTCAGTTGAAATCCTGTTTAGAGTAGCGTAAGCTCTCAGCATTTGTGCTAACATCGAAAATATTCTTACTACATCGAAAATATTCTTACTAGTTTATTTTTGTTGTTGATTTGGCCTGTACAAACTAACAATCCTGGAGTCACATGTGGAAGGATTGCCTTAAATTGAAATAAAAACAATTAAAAAGTGGCCTTTTTATTTCCGTATGAACCAAAGCAAATGGCTGACTCATGTCACGGCTGCCAAGATCAAGTCAAAGTTCAATATTTGCCTTAAAGTTTGCATATCTTTTAAACAATTTGCAGTCAATGAAATGAACACAGTGTGCTGTCTAAAGACTGAATGTAAAAGAGATGGAGGAAAAAAGGGTTAATTGGGGCCGAGGAGTTCCCCTCCTACAAGCTTAATTTGCTGGCGGACTAAGATATCTTTTACAACAGAAGTATTTTTTCAAAAAGCCATTTGGATGGTTCATTTACACTGAGGCTCCATGGCAGCATCATTAATATTCCAGCGGGATGTGGGTGCTGATCTCTGCAGTAATTATACACTCCTGTTCTGGTCAGGATTATTACAGCTGGGATTCTCCATGCAGGTGTGACTCAGCTCGCAGATCAAAGGCTTATCTCGTCTGTCACATCTGAAACTGCAGCTTGATGCAAACACAATCACATCAGTGCAAAGCAAAGGAGACTCATCTTCCTTCCATTCAGGCACTCGCTGGATTTGGGAAGTGTGGGTCAGACGAGCTCTCCCATGATAAAACTATAATTATTGGATATTCTGTTATAAAGGCTTGTAATTAATCGCTGGGTCTGGGCCAGGAACCCCGTCTATATGATCTTCAGATGGGATTAAATCACAGCATCACGTATTAAAAAGCCCCCTGGTGAGAAGAATCCTGCAGGAACGTGGATCCGTCTGGCGCCATTCCACCTCTAAATGAACCGCTTCCACACTGCTTCTCAGATTTCTAAAGGAAACACTTCGCTACGGTGAGAATGAAAAATAAAACTCATCAGCTAAACGTCTTCGTCTCACTCGCTGTTGGAGCTGCGACACTTTTAGGTGTCACATTATGCTTCGCTACAGGTTTGTCATTTCATTTTAGGTGTTTATCAGAATGAGTTTATAGAAGTGTGTAAAATCCAACCACCTCCCCTCAGTTCTTAAAGCTGCTAACAGCACGATACAAAAACTTTTAAACCCTGAGGCCCCACAGAAATAAACCAAACTTATTTTATGTAGTTCTCTTCCTTTTGTATTATATGTTTTATTCTTGCCTGTCAGTGTGTTTTTATGATGTTTATAAGTCTAAACAGGGACGAAGTCTGGTAGATAAAGTGCAGGAAATAGTTTTTGTACTTTTTCATGTTCATCACGCGGCATTTCCATCCTTCCACCCTTCTCACTGATGGTTCTGTGACGGTGGAACGAGCTACCAAACACTATCAGAGCTGAGACGTCCCCACTTAATTAACTTCATGTTTGATCAGCTGTAAGACGATCTGGATGAAAGAATCTGGTAAATGGCTAAAAGTAAAATAAATGGATTATGAGCATATCTGCACTGTAACTGTTCAACAGGTTCTTTCTGAGAAGCAGATACAGGACACAGCTGGGAATCCTTAGCTTTCATTTTAGGGGAAGATCAAGTTGAGCTGGAATTTAATCAGATTTGTGTTTCATTGTATTTCTTAGTATTTAATAAAAACTAAAACATTTTCCCCGTGCATTAATCCACTTTCAGTTCCTCCCTGCATAGTTTTGCGTTTAAAGGGCGTTTTACCTCCAGATGCTCTGGAGTTTGAACCTTATGTAGAAATAGAAACAACAAACTGTAATGAGCTCTGCCCCTCATCTTTACCCTCCTCTCTTTCAGGTGTGAGAGACTTTTATAGAAACCTAGAGGTAAGTGTTCATTTTTCGCTCAATTTAATTTCATCCCAACATCGGCATCGGTCTGTGCCGCCGCCGGGCAAATTGTCCTGGAAATATGTCGTCATGTTGCATCAAAAGATTCAACCTGCATCTTTCTGAAGCAACATTTGTACCGACCAGAGTCTCACGTTGTTCAAAACAAGACTGAGAGTTTACTGAAATATGAGCTTTCAGACGTATCAGAAATACTTCCTTCCACAGGAAAACAGGGGGATATTAGTACATTAGTATCACTGTTTCAGCCTTTTTTTTTCTTTTTTTCTTTTTTACTCAGTAACTTTTGTGATGTAAAATGTACTGGACTACATTACTTAAAAAGTAAACAAAAAAGCTACTTAATTACAGCGAGTAACGCGAGTAATGTCCACCCCTTCTGCTACCTTTTGCTACCGCCACCATGCTGAACAGCTGCATCTTTCTTGGCCTGACTTTTCTTCACCATAAAAAAGTCTCCTCCTCCTCCACATGAACACATTAAGCTGTGCTGGGAGCTGCTGCTGAGATCTGTACCTGTTCTTGTTGCTGGAGATCCAGTCAGAGATGTATGCGACGGCCTGACGGTGGCACTGCTTGTTGCCGAAGCTACAGGCTAGCATGATGAGCTCCCTCTGCAGCTCTCTGGAGTCAGGAAGGGAGAAGAGCTCGTTAGTAAGCATCTTTAGGTAACAAGACGTAGTGATGATACAGCCTGTCGAGCCAGAAATGACCAGTACCTCCTTCTACAAGAACGAAACAAAGCTTTTGTCTTTGCTAACAAAGCATCCGAAGCAAAGCGAGCTGGATGTGAGAAGGCCCGTTTTTCCTTATCGGGGCTGGAGTACGGGTTTTTTCTGCCTCCTTTCTTTGAGCTAAGCTCTGCTAAGCACATTTAATCTATCCTCAACAAAGAAGGCTAAGATTTCCATCTGACTTTGAGTAAGATGGGAATCCAGCGGATATCTGTGGAGACAGTCAGGGAGCCAAATATCTGTCAAACATTATTCAGTCTGTCTCAACAGCTGAAGGAAATAAATCTGATCTCCTCAGGAGCGTGACAGGAAGGAGAATGAGACGGATAAGCTGCAGAAATGTAGAACTTTCTGTTTAATGGGATTGTTTCAGTGAATGAACAGCAGCTAAATGGGGGGGTTATCGTCTTCTGATTATTCTACGTGCCAGATTGTGTGCTAATGCTAACGATGTGTGTGTGTTTCATACTCGGTCTGGTAGGACGCCTGCAGGATGTTGCCCTCGGTTCCCGGGCCGTTGGTCGGCCAGCCCATCTGATGGTACCGGGAGGCCACCTGTTTCAGCACGTAGTCCTGTGAACACATGGAAGGGTTAACTGTCACCCGGCTGCCTCAGCTAAAAAGCTAACAGGAAGCCCTGACTGATTGGTTGTTTACACTGAACAGCCTGTATTCGTCTGTGCGGTCCAGCAGTTTGTCCAGCTGGTAGAGCGCTCGGCTGGCAGCGTGCCACGGGAGGAAGGACGTCTCCTCTGGAAGATAGCCGATCAGCTGCAAGGGAACACCTTGTGGAAGGTACCCCGCCCTGGAGAGGGAGAGGGGAGAGAAGAGAAACCTTTAAGTCAAGATCTGTTGCATCACTGCACAGAAACGGGACAAATTTACAACTGAAAACAGCTGGAAACATCAAACACAGTGCGAGGGCTGAGACACCACGCACTTCTTAGCGACTGAGGTACGGCAATTTAAACAAGTGCGAATATTAATAAAAAATAAAATAATGAGCTTTCTTTTAATATCTTCACCTTAAAATCTTGCAATTTATACCTAAAACAGGTTTTTATGGATAAAAGACGTTTTATGCACTGACATTTTTACAGGTGATGTAACAGACCGGTTTCTGCTGCAGCATCATCAGTAGTCAGGGCTGTACAGTACGACATATATGTCGCACGTGCCATGAAAAAACATGTCTGTGCTACAAATTCTTTTTTTACATAGCACTCGTGCGACAGCTTCGGGGGCGGCTTGTTTTTTTACTTTAAGATGTGACAGCTGAAGTCATGCAAGTGTCCTGATTGGGTAGCGTCCATAATTTACTCGAAACTACATCT
>JAVQJG010226500.1:0-15326 GCA_036024015.1 Craterocephalus amniculus
AGACAAACCGGGAAAAGGAAGGACAAGGCACCTGAAAACGCAAAGGAAAACAGTTAACAAAATAAAACAGGAAATGACAAAACTTCAAAATAAAACCAGACCTCTGAGGGAGCCTGACATAGCCTGCTGTATATATCATGTTTATTGGCTTGAATATGTTTGTTCAAGCCTCAGTTAAACATTAATGTAGCAGTATTATACATTTCATTTATGTTTCATTTATTAAACACTGAAAGCACAGCCGTATGTGTTTGTGTTGATGTGCTGCAGTCTGGTTTAACGCGGGGGCATGTGCTACACGGCTCATTAAAGCTTGAAATGACTTGATAATAAATTAGATAATAAAATAAATAATAGATTAGACATGAATAGTGTAACAGTGATGCTGTCTATGGGTGAAGTGCAATGTTGTAGCGCGCCAGAACGCTCAGGTTTCAGCTCTCTAAGAAGCAAAATAGAGCCGAGACATTCCTCCTGTAACAACAAATAAGCCACCGATCACTCTCTGCTGTGGTTTGATTTAAGTTTTAAAGTTTAAAAAGGTCAAACAGGCAGGGAACAGATTTCTAAAGAATAGCTGCCAAATACATTAACAACACTGCAGAATTTACAAAGGATCAAAGCTCGTGTTATTGTGACCGTTTCACGTTTTAGGAAGATCCTTATCAGAGTCTTTGTTCCATGTAATGGATTTGTGACTGTAAATCGGCAGCTAGTCAGAAGAGAGGTTCTGGGTGTAAATAACTTTTTTTTAATGACTTTTTTTCCCCCTGTTGCCGCATATAGAAGAAGGAAGTGAGACACATGAAAGAGTAACTAACGCCTGAGTGTGTGAGCATTGTGGTGAAGGTTAGCCAATCTGGAATTATCTAGATTCCTCCTGTATTTCTCAATGATTCATGTGAGAAAGTGGTAAAACACTTTTAGCCTGTTCATCTGGTGTTTTTGGACATTTGTATTAACTGCTGAAGTTGAAATAAAAATAGCTTGTGATGTTTTTCTGTTTTTTCATCTAGTTTTCTATTCAGCCTCGTGTAGATTTCAGGGGTAAAAATTTCAAATGTTATTTTTACATTTATTTATCGCTAGTTTAGGACGTGGGGGGCCGGATGAGGCATTAAGTACACCTCAACCTGATGAAACAAATTGTGGCATGATTTATTTCATGTGGTAGAAACACAAGTTGTTTTTGCTCATTGTTTCTCTTTATTCTTCAGTATTTCCCGTGCATTTGGTGAGAACTGCAACACATCTTTTAAGTGTCCGGGTTGTTTAATTGCAGTGTGAAAGCCGCAATTGTACTGAGCATAGTGGACTTAGTGTGAATGCAACTTTAGTAGTTCCTATTATTGCTGCTGATGATGCAACGGGCATCGCCCAGTGAGTGATGAAGACATTTTCTGTGAGAGGATTTGAACCAGTTAGCAGAAAGTGATGAGATGGGAATGAGTGTTTTTCTGGGTGTTTCTTAGCTGTTGAATTGTACACTAAGTCAATTACAGCTCAACCATTAGCCCATTAGAGGGAACTTGAGAGAAGATGGAGGTGTTTCCAGAGAAAAGCGATGAGACGTTTAATGACTGAGTTCATTTCTCTAGATGCGAAGGTGTGGTTGATTATATGGATTTTCGATATCTTAGACAGTATACACTCTTTAGAGTACATGCAGTACACAAATGTGTTTTTCAGTAATGCAAGGTAAGTTTATCCGCCTTATTTGTTTATTTCCTGTTCAAGACCATACAAGGTGCATCAGTAGTCATCAGTACGTACATATAGAAATGAATTATGTAGGTAGATGCCTGTATGTGTGTGTGTGTTGGTATTTGGGGCGGGTGTGTGCATGGGCATGTGTATATGCATGTACTTTGACTGTTTTACATGGGCATATATAATTTTCTACGTAAAAGCCACTGGAAACATGCTGAGGACATTTAAATGTAATAATGTGTGTGGGAGAAGACATGTTGACTGTTGGTCGGTCATGTCTGTCTGGAAAGAATCGATAAATAAAAATAATAAAAATAAACATTTTCACAAAGTAAATGTAAAATATAAATATAAGTGTCGGTTGGCTTTCATATCTACCACAAACCATTGGACAGCAGTGAAGAGGTGCGTGCATCTCTTATGGGATCAATCACAAACAAGATTCCTGCACAATCCAGTCTGTGTAATAATTCACTGTCATCCAGCGTTTGGAGGGTATCTCTCCCGCCTCGTCCATCCGCCATTTTGTCTCCTGCTAGGACCCCTTCCCTGCTCTTAACCGATCTCAGCTTAGGCGCTCTCTTATGAGAGTTTAGAAATAAGACAACTTTCTTTTCCGCCAGAAGTCAGTTGTTCGTTTGTGCCAAATCCAAGCAGTGACATCAGCGTCTGCTGAGACTCAGCTACATGTGAAGCAGTGGAAATTACACCCAGCGATGCTACATCTCTATAACCCTTGCAGGGAAACGGATGAAAAAATCTTGCTTTCCTTTCGTTTTCCCTCCATGTTTGTCTCACACCTACACCCAGTCTTAAACAGGTGACACAGCCACATGATGACAGACTTGGGTGTCATGACTCAGCCCGCCAGCTGATGAGGGGCTGCGAGCTGTAATGATGAGCTTTCTCTCTGATGTCGTGTCCTGCTCTTAGCAGCGTTGTCATGTTATCCAGCGTGCGCTGCGGTGACGGTCGCTCTGTTAGGCCTCGCCACGACAGCAACATCCTGGGATTTTCTCTACTATGGTATAGTTTGGTGATAAGTGGTCGGTGGGATTCTCTCTGGTGGCTTGTTGTGGAAACACCGACACACACAGTTTCATTTGTTGTTTCTGAACAAACCCAGCAGTAAAACTGTCAGGCTTGTTTCCGTCCTCCACCAGATCAGCCGGCGGTAATGTGTGCTGCTCCTGGTGCTCGGCTTCACTCATTAATGAAATAAGCTGCTTGCAGAGATCAGACTCATGTTGGATGTCTTTTACAAGAAAAAATATTCCCATGGGCAGGGCTTCTGATTTGCAACCACATGCTAATTTACATGTCTTCATAAACTACAAATTTCATTTTAGAGCTGTAATTATTTACAGTCTGAGGGCAGAATAGGTCTCAGAGCATTTGCATGAACATGAGTGGAACTGTTACTGACATTTAGAGGAGGGATTTAGTTCATGGCTATGGTTACAGGATGTTTTTTAATTTGGAATTAATAATTCAAAATTAAATAATTTGGCAATAAAATATTCTCCTTCTGCTTTACATGGAAATATTATTTCCAAAATAAGTTTTACATGACCTTGATTCTGCTTTAGATCTAAAGGGTTTGGAAAGGTTCTTAGGAGGGCGAAAGAGAGGAATTATTTAATTCAGAACTAAAAGTGGAAAAAACAGCCACCTAATTTGGAATTAAGCTTAATTCAGAATTATAATTTTTATTCAAAATTAAGTGTTTACATGGTCATTTTTCATATTTTTAAAGCAGACTTAACTTTAATTTGTAAGCGCTGCCATTTATTAAAATCGTCTCTTTCCAAGAAGGCATAACTACCTTGTGTCCCTACTTGAAAAATTTTATTTTCTTTTAGTTCAATGCATCTTTCAGAGAAAACTTTTTTTTTAGTGACCAAGGTGTCAAAATGGAGGATGGCTTAAAGCACAAAATCAAAAAAGTAGATGTGAAAGCAGGAAATGTATTAAAATGTTCCTCCAGCTTTATGCCCCAAAGTAAGGCTAAATGTTAGTAACTGCATTAGCTGATGCAGGCGGAGGCATGTTCTGCGCTCGAGAGCAGCAGAGCTGCAGGTTTTAGATATTTCCCTGCTTCTACACACCTGATTCAAATCAAATAGATCCAACCGCTTAATGAGTTCTGCTCTGTTTAACTGATTCCTCTCATACCTGCTTCTTGGTCATCTTCCAATTCCTTCATCAACATATAAATCATTTTCCTTTCTTGACTTCAGAAAGTACATCTCAAAATGTCATCAAATCTGATTTTCAGGAACCATCAGGCATCACACAAAGGATGCTGTATCATCACTTTTTTTTTCATTTGTGTTTATCGTTTATGGATTCACACATTCCCAGCTCATAGCTCGGCATATTATGGTCACCTCCCTGGGTCCAGTGCAGGTCGATATGATGCACAATCTGTAGCATTTTCCTGCTGAGCTTTACAAACGGACACATGTGAGGCGTGTTCTGGTCCCAGCTGACGACATGCCCCGACTGTCGCACTCCAACGACTCACTCGCTACAGGGACGTGGAAGTCAGATGCCATAGTGGTGCATTTTACTCCAAAGATATAACAAAAACTGATTACCTTGCAGGAGACGGGGCCTTTCTAATAATACAGTCTGGTTTGTTGGTCCAGATAGACCCAGTCGTCTTCACTGTAATCTCATCTGAAGTCACCGTCTGCTGTGACTCACCTGTAAAAGGATTAGGTCTTTGATGGATTGTTGTAATAACAGTGACCCTGAGCGGCGGCCACACTGCTGGTGACAACTATCTGTCAGCATTTCCTCCAACAGAGGATTTAAAACAGAAAGGGGATGGATCATGGGAATTGCGGTGTGAAATCTTACCAGCACACTTTAACCGTGAAATATTTTGAAACCTCTCAAACTTTATTCAATATGAAGGATTATAGCTGGAGTTTCCCAACATTACTTTATTTTTAGGTCTAACAGGAGCTTAACAAACCAAAAAGTCCTTCAGTAGCGTAAGCAGGCTGAAGAGGATGAGGGATACTCCTTTTCTATGCCATCAAACAACATTTAAAATATTTTATTAAAGCCCTACTGTATAATTTTCTGTTCTTGAAACTTTTCTGACTTGTTTTTGTGATAAAGTGACATTTATTATGTACATTCCTGGAACTGTCGATGCCCTGCAGCATCCTGAAGCATCTTCTATATCAATATTCTATATAAGCATCCTTAACTTATTCTTCTATATCGGCTCATCACATGATATTTCCATATTGCATTTACAGTATCCTATCAGATACATTGTCTGTATCTGAAACCCAAAGACCCAAAGAAACCCAAGACAATGTTATCAGAGAGAATGACGGAGAGAGAGAGAAAGTGACTAGAGATGAGACAAAAGTTGACAGATTGCCTTTTACTCTCTAGAGGTAGCTCAGAGGAGAGACGGGATGCAAAACAGATGCTGGATTAGTTCAGAAGTGATGCTTCAGGTTACAAAAAACTTGCTGTTAAGCTTTCAAAGACAAAACTTAAGACTGAGGAAGGTTTTGCCAAAATTTCTCCCACTTTAAAAAAAAAGAGTGAAGAAAACTAGGGGTTGCTGTCGAAATATGTCAAGGTCATTACAACCCCGACAAATATTTTTGTCCGATAAAAAGAAATGTCTGTTTAATTTCAAAACTAGTGTGGACAAAATGAACACGTATTTCCTGCTGCCATGTGTTGCCTACTTACCAAACTCTGGCACAGAAAAACAAAACCTTACTTTCTGAATTCAAAACCGCCGCGAGCTATGAAGCTATGAAAAGTACCAGCAGTACGGCATGAATTAATGGATGTTAAACAGCGAAAAAAAAAAAATAAGACAGGGAGCAGGTCTCTATCATACAAGGCTGCACGTAAGGTTTGCCAAAACTGTGCTTAAAATTTAACTAAACATATAAAAGAGTTTAAATCATGTCAAGAGATTTTCATAGACGCGAGGTTGCTGCAGTAATAAGATGATGTTTTTACTTCACTCAGAGCATCATTAAACTCTTCCAGTTCTGTGCTATTTTTAAATGTCTGCTTTAAAATGACTAACCCACAATTAAATGTGTCTTCATCTGCAACCACAACGTCTATTTCAGTACTTTCTGCGTCATAGTAAGGAAAACAACTTTGACATCAGGTATCAGTATGTGTGTTGCTGGTGAAGGATAAATGAAAATGGCAGAAATTAAAACAATTTCAGGCTTTTTCAGAAACTAACTTTCAGGATGAATGTGAAAACATGTGGAGTAATTCTGTAGCTCCAAACCTTTTATCAGATTATATAATAATGTATAAATGTTATTACTGCAGAGTTCAGTCATGACCTCAGATTTTAAAAGGTCAGTTTTACAGATGGTTTTAAATAGTTTCTCTTTATTTTGCACACAAATTGCCTCCCCTCCATTATCTACCTGCAGATTATTACTTTCACCAAACCCAAGGAGGGATTGCTAGTTTTCACTGTATGGGGTGTACATGGGGTATATAATCCATTCATTACTTAAAACCGACAGTCATTTCATCGGGCTTTTTGTTTACTTTTTTTTATAAATCCATTCCTTAGTGGCATGGAGTTCAGTTCAGTTGTGTAACTATATTCCATTCAAAACAAACTAAAAATAATACTTATTACTGTTCACAAGCAACACAACTACTGTGAGGGAAAAACAGGGATGCAACTAAAAAGCAGGTTATGTTTCCAAAATTTAAATAATCTGTTTTATATAGTAGTACTTTTGATATTTAAATACAAAGTACACGACTGTACCTTAGAAATGTCTGACTTTTGCACTCAACTATGGGATTAAAATTACAATTGTCTCCCAGCCTTTTAATGTTTCTACCTAAAATCTTGTTCACTGTTTGAGAACTATGCAGTTGTTGATGCTCTTAGTTTTATCTTTATTTGGGTTTTGAGGATTTCTAATGTCAGAGGAGGCAGCATGTTATTGCTTATAGGGGGAGAAAACATCGCAGCTTCTCCCCATGTCAAAGTCCTGTGTTTAACTCATCTTCCCCTCTCTGCTGTTGTCTAACGCTATAATTACATCACCATAATTATAATGTAGCTTAACCATAGGTTGTAATGCAACACTTAAACAAGCCTGCTGAACGGCAGGCAGAGAACTTAAAGGCATCATCATCATCAGCAGCAGCACCGCTGTGTAGCTGCAGCCATGCACCATCGGTGTAACATGAGATCTGATGTTCCAGCCACTGCATGCTTCCATGTGACGCAGCAGATATCTCCGAGCACGCTGCAGATGTTGTGTTTATGCTGGCGAGCCAAATGGGCTATCACTGTGACTATCGCAGGAAAACGATCTCTTCATCAGGCCTCTGGCGGGCTGCCCGAGCACGCCGACAAGCAGAACACACACACATCATGCGTTCAGGAAAGGCTTGTTCAGACAGAAACGCTACAGGGTAAAGTTAAAGCCTGAATTGTGACTTATTCTTCATAAATCTTTATCAAACTAGAAGTTTTTGTATGATTTTACTCTCCAAAATGTTAATCTCTGCTGCTTTCATCAGCCAGACGGAGAATATTGGTCTTTGTAAACAGGTTTATCAGGATACTTTACAGAAATAGCAGCTCTTAAATGAGCTGGAACCATAACTCCGTCTTCACCTGCAGCCAGATGGCATCTCTTTCATAACACACTTTCTAACACATTTGCAAACTAAATGTGACAACAAAAGACAGTTATGGTTCCACATAAGAGCTCAGCATGCTTATTGGTGCATGAGGCTTTTTTTCTATCGCTCTCAGAAAAACCCAAAGGGGAATTACAGTAAAGTGTGTAGGCAGCGCAGAGTCCCATAAGCCCTGCAGGAAGAGAATAAAATGAGCCATCTGGAGGCAGCTGAGCATGAATGAACAGACACTCTTTACTTCTGTCTACTGGGGTGCAACTCTCATCTTTTCATTTCCATTTTCATCTAGAGTCTTTAAAGTTTAGATCGCCGTCAGTGCAGTTTTGGAAGTTCATGTTTTTCTTTGATCGGGTGACAAAGTAGCAAATTTGAGCAAGAAAAAGATCAGCTGATCAGACAGGTTGAAAGGATACAGGGTTGAGATGGCAGAAGAACAAACTTGCAGCATCATCTTTTGCGTGGGGACGATTTTATGTGACTCACTGAACATGAATTTACATTTGCATGTCTTAACTCGACAAACAGACTCAAGGATCTTGTGCTTCTTGTCAAGTGAAAACAACTCGATCTCCAGTTTTGTTTTTTGGCTAAAATATGTAGAAAAAAATATTCATCTCAATCATTCCTCTTCCTCCTCATCTTAACTTGTTTATTCCTCTTTCCTTTCAGGATGTCATTTTTCCCTTTTTTGACATTTTTTTACCTTTTTGCTTTCAGCTTGTCTTTAATAGATTTTTTTTAAAAATAGATTTTTAATAGTTTTGTTGTTTTCCTGCTGTTGAATAAAAACTAAATCTGGTTCATTCTCATGTTGGCTTACTAAAGGAAATGAAGTGTCATCACTTAATGGCATTAATATCCTGCTGTGTGCAGCACACTACGCACCACAGCTCACGTTACCACATAACTAAACTTTGAGACAGACATCTAAGATATGCAGCTTCTCCCAAGAAGTCGGCACTTAGGTTTAACCAAGCAAACAAGTTTGAAGCTCCGATCTGATAGTTGCTGAAAAGATGCAAACTGTTTCAGAAAGATCAAATTATTAGTTTAAAACAAGGAGAACATTTAAGGAGATGCAGAATCTACTAAAAATGGTTAAATAGATAATTTAAAACAGGAAAGATCATGGAGGAGCATCGTCTCCCAGGAAGACAAGTGGTGGGAAAACCTTCTTGAATGATGGTCTGGTGGTGTTGCAGATGTTCAGGTCTAGGTTCATGTTTATGTTCAGGTCTAGGAGTCGGGTCAAGGGTTCAGGTCTATGTTCAGCATTATGCATCCAAAGATGAGATCAGCTGACAACCTGATTGAACTGAATGAGCAGGTTATTCCATCGTCCATGTTTGTGGAGGTTCAGAAAACAGGAAACATCATTTCCACACATGTATCAGCCACCAGAGTCCACATCTTAAAGAGGCGCTAAAGGTTTTCTTCCTCTTTCTTTGTCTCTCTTCCTCGGGTGAAGTCCTCTCTGCTTTCTCTGTGAATCCGTGCACATTTAGAAAGACGTCTTGCTGACATGTGATGAGGCGTAGAAGTGACACTACGTGTAACGTGTCTGGATGCTGTGGGATTGTTCATAACCAATGTCACTGTGCCATTAAAAAGTCAGACACATATTTTGAAGGTCTATGCGACTTATTTTTAACGTATTTTAGGAATCGGGAACAAAACGTCCTCTCTGTGATGGTATCAGTCCTACATTTTTCATGTTGACTCGGCTGCTGTGTCTGCAAGCCTCCGGCCCTTTGCCCCCTCTCCCCCATCTCCATGTCCTCCCTGCCTGTGTTTATGGCTGGATAGTTGTTCAGGATGATGCTGAGGCTTTTCCCACCACACTTAAGGGAGCTGACACTGAACTGTCCTCCCTCCTGTTTACAGCTCGTCATGACAGTCAGGCCCTCCGGGGCGCCAGTCTCGACTCAGAGCCATGCGGACGGGAGAAGCAGCCACTGAGTCGGTTCTGATGCTGCTGCCCATGGAATAAATTCTGCCTTGCATAATCTGAGGGTGTGACCAACTTCGGAAAATTGCGACCTGAGATGACCTTAAAGTCAGTAACAAAACCCGAACACTAAGGGATTTATGGCAGAGGTGTTTTATCAGCACGGTAGTCTCTAATAAACCAGCGTGTATCACTCTTATCACAGAACGTGGCTTTATGTCACTGCTGTTACAGCGCAAAGCAAATAAAGCCCAACGGAAGAGCTGAGCGTGTAACAGGGATGATGAAGGTCTCATCTGATGTGTAATGTTTACTGCCCTGCCTTATCATGCTAATATCCACAAAGGGAAAGCCTTCACTCAAGCTCTCAGTGTTTTCTTTTCGATAAGGGGTTGTCAGTTCAAATAGAAGGCATGCACCTCATCAATGTGGCTTTCTAAAAACACGTTTTCCAGTCCAGAGATTTCCAATAAATCACAGCGGCTATTTTCTGTCAGCTTTCTGCTTTCTGGTTGCCCCACAGATCTCATTACGGATCTGAGAGGTCCACCGAGGAGCAGCACATTGTGGAGATGAACAGATGTGTGAGGGTAGACAGAGAAGGTTCTAGTTAGAAATTCTATCTCAGATGCATACATTTATTAATTTAGATTTGATTGCAAAGTTAAAACCTTATATTTTCAGAGTAACAAGTTGGGCAGTTAAAGGTGTAAAACCAAGAATCTAAATTCTCTGTGTTTCATAAAAAAAGAACCTGACGTCCTGAGGTCTGAGATGAATGCCTTCTCTCAATCTTCAGTCTTTTGTTGATTTGATTGGGGTTTTTTTTGTTTCAGTTTATTTGCTTGAGTAAAAATAGCAACAGATGAACCGACGACAGGCGCTGCTCACATTTCATCGACCAGGCTGGCACAGTGGGTAAGGCGCCCTGTTCTGGTCTATGAGCGCTGCCTGTGCAGGCAACATGGGGACCCCCAGGTCCAGGCTTACATCTGAACGCAACAGCTTTGTTTTTATATTTGTGTTTAAGTAAAATTACAGCAGCAACATTAAGGAAGTCATTAAAAAACTTCTTTAAATGGATTCTGTTCATTTCCCTTAGCAAAAAATGTCTCTGGAGCTCTTGATCTCATTCATGGCGACCATCGGTATGTTTGTTACGGTAGCTGCCTGATTCATGTTCGGGTGATCTACCCTTGTTTGGTTTAGGAATAATGGAGCAATGTGCTTCTGTTTAACAGCAGAAAGGGAATCTTTCATTTCAGTAAACTCCTGTAAGCTGCTTTTGGGTATTTGGTTATTTTTTTATTTCATTTATTTGAGCATTAATATACAAATGTGTCAAAATTTCATCATACAAGAAAAGGCAAAATTCTCAAGAGTAATTTAAACAAGTTGCAGCAGGAAAAAGCGGGAATACATTTTTAAAATATCTCAATTATAATTTAGTGAAATACGACATTGTTTTTTAATTCAGTTAAGTTGAAAGCTGTTTTCCATCTTTAATGGGGAGTTTTCCCGTTACAAGGTATAGAGAGGCATTATTTTTATTTGTTTTTAAACCTAAAAACTTAAATTAACAAAAATGACTACAAGAGTAAACTATATGAAGCTTTCACAAGCCGGTAAGGAGCAGAATGTTGACTATGACTTATTTATTTCTGGTACTGCTCCTCAGAAATTGCTTTTCCTTGTATAGTTGCCACACTGAATCAAATAAATGTCATTCAGTATTAGTTAGGTTTACTGATGCATGGAAAGAAAACATTAGAACCCACATGCATGTAAAGATTTCTGTTATTTTGTTTTTTTTTTAATATTTGAGTATGTCACCTTTTATTCTATAAGGTGACAGATACACATTTTTTTCCTTTCTTTGACATCGTCTTATTGTTTAGAGGAGAAATGGAGAAGCAGCGTTTAGCTGTTATGCTGCAAACAAGTGGAACAAACTGCCAGTAGAGATTAAACTATCACCAAATGTAGAAACCTTTAATTCCAGGTTAAACATGTTACTTTTCTCATGTATATGACTGAAATCTGCACGGTATCATGCATCATCATGATTACATGACTTTATTTTAATTCTTCTTGCATTTATGCTTTCAATGTTTTATGTAAAGCACTTTGAATTGTCTTGAACCCCAAAATGTGCTAAACAAATAAACTTGCCTTGCCTTGCCTAGATATGCAGCGTCCTGTAAGCTCATGTGGGCTGGGCACAATAATGTGTGACACAAAGACCTCAACATTTAGCCAAAAAGGAAACCTTTTAATATGAAAAAAAAGAGTTTCTTAGGAATTAGAAACTGATCCTGGAACAGCTCACATGGGTTCACGCAGCATTTTATGGTAAAAACTGTGCAGTATTCTAAGGAACTGTGAGTGTTCAGGCTGCAGGAGGAAGCTGACGTGACAGTGGGATGGAAACTGCGTCCCAGCCGCGGTGGGAATGTTGCAGCGTCTGGGTCTCTGGTGTACAGAATCTGTTTGACAAGTCGGTGTCAGGGTGAAAGTCAGTGGCCTCCTAATTCATTTCGTTCAGGAAGTGGATTTTCTCCAAATGAGAGCAACGTTATGACAAACACAATGAAAGTAAGCAGATGCTGCAGTAGGTGAAGATATTGAAGTATCTAAGACATTAATGTTGGGAAAATGGGGTCGTGATAATGGGAACATGGGTGGGCTGAATTGAAGGGGAAGCCGAGGAACCACGGTGACCCTGCTGACATCAGCTGGCCTCTTGTCTATTTAGCTGCATCTCCACTTCTTGTTATTGTTTCTCAGAGTTGGACACATTTTTTTCTGTTTGTAGGAACGGTGCCGCAAGAAACCAGACTTTAATTCTTATGAAATGGTCGTGATGATCAGTAGTTCTCCAGACTTTCTGAAGGTTTTTCAAACTTGTTCATCGTACATTTTCCGCTTTTTCACTTATGTCTGTGTATCTGACCGTTTTTAGATAAATTCAATTTTCTTTAAGCCCATAACGATGATCTGTGAATCAGGCATGTATGAAAAAGGCTCTGAACTTGAGGGATGAACCAGTGTTGTATCGACACAGAACAAGCAACTTTTAGAAATAACCTAATTTAAATTGGCTCTTTAGGAACCTTTTTATCTGCATCCTGTTTAAAAAATCTGTTTCTAAGAAAAATAACAATGATATAACACAGTTTCACTCACAAGCAGAACATAACAGACCTCAACATCACTAAAGCTGTGTGGGATTATCAGTGTGGGATATACAGGACATAAGATAATGACATTTGATTATGTTGCTTCTCCACAAATGAACGTTAATTCCGTTTCTGATAGATGAAAAATGACCATGCAAACACTCAGTTCAGAATTAAAATAATGCTAAAGAAAGCTAATGCTAAATGAAAAACTATATTAGTCAGCATTAGCAAATGTTTAACTTTATGTTCAGAAGTAAAGAGGAAGATTCTGCATATTCGATGAAAGGAAGATTCGTTTCTACACAAAATTAAACAGGAAATGGCATTTGTTTACTTCCTGTAGACGTAAGTACGTCTCTTCCATGTCCTGTCCAATCAGAACCCTACCCAACCCCGGAGCTAAAGCAGAATTAACCTTAATTCAGAATTAATTAAGGTTAGTTAGTATAAGCAACCTAATACAAGGATTATTATTGACATGTAAACCTGAAGGAAAATATTTTAATTCTGAATAATTTAATTTGGAATGATTAAAGTTAAAATTGACAGTCCTGTTCAGAAACACCTTTTTTTTATAGTGGGTGAAAAGTTCCTTCCATGCTGAGACTAGGTGAAAAAATTATGTATTCATTATAAAGAACGAAAAAATCTGACTTCTCTGAGACTTGCAGGCCTACAATAACCTTGACCAACTGTGTTTGTTCGTGGAGAGGAACCAATCAGATACCTTGCCTGCACCCCTTCTATCCCTCCCTTCGCACACTACTGTGTTAGCAGGAGAAACACAGAAAAGAAGTTCAGAAGGAGAAAATGCAGCCACAAATTCCTAGCTAACGTAGCTCCAGTCTCCTGCCTTCACCTCTCCAGATCAGACAGGCCGATTAAACGCACCTGACTTCTGTAAGCGTCATGTTTAGCTTTTTATTTATACCAACACTCACTCAGCAGGTCGTTGTTGACCCGTCAGCTGTTGCTGAGCTCATTAGCTCGCGGTATTGGAACCATCTAGTGACATACTTTGGTAAAACACTGGTCTAAATGCAGACAGAATGAATTATTTTGACATTTTCGGTACTCCTAGTTAGAGGAGAAGTTCAGTTTTTTGCAGCCTGGACCTATTTTCTAGCATAGAATACGATAATTTACTCACCAACCCAGTTTTGGTGTAACTTCAACTCCTTCGGGAGATATTTAGATCCACTGGCGATCCGTCGTTATTTACAGCCATCGTTATTTTGATGCGACCTGGAAGTGACGTCTTCGAAGTCCTGACTCATTTCATTTACGTAGGAAACATCCACACAGACACTACTCATTATGCCTTCATTGTGAATGATGGTCCATATCGCTCGCGTGTGTGATACACAACAGCATATAAGGAGAAGATCGACCAGGTAGAAGATAAGCAAGCAAAAAAGAGAGAACTTGGCCGAACCCGAGATTAAACACAGTTGAATATCAAAAGTATATTTTCAGAGGTGGAGGGAGCTACGTGATCTGAAAACTTTTAAAACAGATGCAGAGTTGGCCGTGTTGTGTTGTTTTCTGTTTACTGTTGCTTCATGTCGTGGTCATGGCCGCCGCGCATGCCCCGCAGTGAGGAGGTGGGGAGGACGGAGTTGGAGGCAGGGCTTGAGCTCAGCAGGAAGGGAGGGGGAGTGATGTGAGACTTGTGTCTGTTCAAAATTTCAAGCTAAGTCCGCTCTCCTCTCAGGATTGCCAACTGCAACTTTAATTCTGAATTAAAAAACATTTAAGTGAAGCCAGTGGGTCCTGATCTGAAGGAATGAGCAGGACTATATCTGTAATGAGGGACTGGAGTCTGCATTTGCACCATCAGTTTCTACTACAGAGCAGTTAAACTGTGAAAGAGTCTCCCTGATAGTTCAGAAACCTGCACAGATTTTCACGTCATCTTTCATGAAATTATCATTTTGTGTAAGTACACAGCTGTGTGATCACTAACTTAAGTGTGTGTGTGTGTGTGTGTGTGTGTGTGCGCACACGCGCGCGCACACACACACACTGTTCTTTACTGTTCTTTAAGAATAAAGCTGCCCAGACCAACACCTCAGTGCACCTTTAGTTCAGTTTTCTTATCAATATATAAATTAATAAGTAGTGTAATATCACCGTTGCACTCATATGACAAAGAATTTAATAAAAATAATTTGGATAGCAATAGGAAAACAGATGTTCAGACATTTATTTAGCGTAACATTCCTTTAAACTCCCCTGTGACCCCAGTGTCACCTGTGCTACTGTACTGACTTAAAGCTGTGAAGTGTCACTGGTCTCAAAACTTCTCAAGACCCATAAACAGATCCATTGTCTGTGTACTAAGATATTAGTGGACATGCATTTAAGGATGTTTGTCTCTGCTCAGGAACTTTTTAAACATCAAAGTAAGAAATCTGTGAGGCTTAAGGTAATTATTATCTCTGCAGAATTTTAAAGTTTGTGCATTTTTGTAAATGTGAAAATTTACTCATAATTTCTAGACATTTGTGTGTCTAGAAACAAATGTTTGTGTGTGTGTGTGTGTGTGTTTGTGCATTTGCAAGTACTCCAGGTTATGCACAAATTAGTTTACACTGTTAACAAACCGTCTATTACGCACACACAATGATATCACGTCTATCTTCTCTTCGTGTCAGAGGCAGCAAACTGACTGTAATCCTGCTCGCATAGCTGAAGATTACTGGTGTGTGTGTGTGTGTGTGTGTGTGTGTGTGTGTGTGTGTGTGTGTGTGTGTGTGTGTGTGTGTGTGTGTGTGTGTGTGTGTGTGTGTGTGTGTGTGTGT
>JAVQJG010226524.1:0-25685 GCA_036024015.1 Craterocephalus amniculus
CTCTCTCTCTGTCCCGTCCTGTCAGATACTACTTGATAGAGTAAATTTGTCCGGTACCAAACAGCTGCCAGACAATCATTCTGCTTGCAACAATGCTGGACAAGACAGGTGAAAAAAAAAAATAATAATAAAAAAATCGTTTTGTGTATCGAATCGTGGGTAAAAAATCGTGATATAAAAATCGAATCGTGACTTGGTGTATCGTTACAGCCCTAATAAAAACAGGAGCCTTTTTGTGTAAAAAAACTTCCAGCAAAGCGACTGCGATTTGTTTGCTTCAGTGGCTCTTAATAGTTAATAAATCCTCTGGAAGGAATTTGTTTTGACTGTGTAGATGTTAGGGATGAGTGATCTGGTACACAGCCAATAGTGAACTTTGTCATGATATAATTAGCACTGTGATGACTGTAGTGCTTAGTGGGCAGTGGCATCATCCCTCAGCCCAGTCCTGGCCAATATGTTCATGTGTTTATAATGTGGACATGCAATGAGTGCAATTAGCATTCTGTTTCATGTCGAGGCATTTTCTGCCTTGTAACTATGATGCCAATGATAAAACGGATTCAAGCTTGAGGAAAAATGAGGAAACCGATCCCATCATTTCACAAGTGTCTTGGTATTACATCTACGTTTTCAGTGACTGGTTTTATGTGTAAAATATTGTTACTTCTTGTGGATTGTTTCCAGTCAGGATTATTACTTTATCTTTCTCAAATCTGTGAATGGCAATGTTTGAAATCACAATACCTATAGATAATGATCCTAATTATAATTTTCTTTTGGGATTCTGACTTCATTACAGCATTGAAATAGTCAAAGTGTTAAATAACATAAGGTTGAACACTGATTCTGGTCGTGTATCAGTCCTGGTTCTGCTGGGTCTCGGTGCTGCATTTGATAACAGAAACTGGGGTTAGACTTTCTGGTACGCTCCTTAATTGGTTCAGGTCCTATTTGGAAGGCTAGAGGTATTTTGTTATAATTAGCATGAAGCAACTGGCTTTGACTTGGGGAGTACCCCAGGGGTCATTTCTTGCACCTCTTCTGTTCAACTTCAAAAGATTCACTTTTAACAGACACATAAAACCTGCCCTCAAGGCAGCTTTTTACCATTTCAAAAACATCAACAGAGTTAAAAATGTTGTCTCCCAAAACAACCAAGAGACGAGATCTGAACACATCACACCAATTTTAAAATCCTTACACTGGCTTCCAGCCACAGGATACATTTTAGAACTGTACTGATCCCAGAATGGCTAGAACCCAGAATACACCTGTGACATGTTCAGTGAATATAAACCTAGCAGAGCTTTTAAATCCAAGGACTCTGGTCAGCTTGTCCAGAGTCCAGACTAAACATGATGAGGCAGCTTTTAGCTTCTATGCTGCAGACAAGTGGAGCAAACTACCAGTGGAGATTAAATGTAGACACTTGTAAATCCAGGTTAAAAACATTTCTTTGCTCATGTGCCTATATATTAAATCTTTTATGTAGACTCTTGCTTACTTTAAATCATTGTGGTTTAGGTATTAGATAATTGTGTTATGTTTTTATGATTTTTGCAGAATAGAGTTGCATCTGGTATTTCAAGGCATGAAGGGATAAATTCAGTTGAACAACATTCCTTAATGTAGTTATGGTGAACAGAGATGAGTTGCACAGCCTCAAACAGCGACCAGACAAGGTTTTCAAGAAAACAAGGAACTGCTCAGAACTTAAAAACAGAGCGCCGAAGTCGATGTGACCGATCTGCATCATGTCAGCCGTCAGCGTTAACCACACGATCCGCTGCGTTCTGTTTGTGAAACACCGGTATTTAAAAGAGCCATGTGGGAATGAAGGAACTGCAATCATCTCTCATTACTTTAGTCTCATTTCAGCGCCTCAGCTGTGCCATTTGTAGAGAAACCCTGCTGTTAATATTATTACTGCTCCAATTAAACCCACTATAATTATTTTATGAAACGCAGGGTGTCATGAAATATGCCATATTATGAGCACACAATTAACAACAGTTAATTATTTATTTATTTATTTAGCCTTTATTTTATTTTATTTAACCTTTCATGTAATTTCGTCATTTAATTTAATCAAAGTACAGAGCAGATGTGAGGCAGCAATTAAATTAATTGGCTAGATAAAGCTATAATTAATTTTCAGGTCTTTGGTTTTTTCCATTTGGGCTCATGCTAGAGCATTAGTAATGGAGAGGCTTCAGCAGCTGTTTAAATAAATGAATATGTTGGCCCAGTTTCTAATAAATGAGCCAGAATAAATACGAGAAACCTATATTTCTGAACTACAGTTTGCAGATCAGAGCGTTTCTTATATGCTTAAAGAAAACATGACTGGTTTACGTAAATAAAATTCATTCTCTTGGGTGGCGGCCACCAGCTCTGGTCCTCCAGATCAACCATCATGTGGGTTTTCAGTGTTTCTCTGGCCCAAGAAGTCCAGATTTGGTGATCCCTGCTACAAGGAATTGTTATAACAAAATGATCAAACCCATTTTCTTATTTTTTGTGCTAAGTTTATAAGGGGTGTTGCTGAATTTAAAGGCCTTTGAGATTAAACTCCTTTTATTTAAACTTGCAGCTTAGTTTTTAAATTGACAAAATGACACTTTTTTCTGCCAGCGCACTCATATTGCATGTTGACGTCTGCGCTTCCTGTCAGGTGATCCTGGTGTCGGCCAATAAGCTGACTCGTTACATCGAACCCTGTCAGCTGACGGATGATTTTGGAGGAAGTCTGGAGTACGACCACAACGACTGGCTAAACAAGAGACTGGTAGCTGGATTATTATTAGTATTTATTTATTTATTTTTAGAAAAATAATTTTAGAACTTAAAATGTTTGTTGCCATGGTAGCCGTGTCTTAAGAATTTCCTATTGCAGGTTTTTGAGAAGTTCACAAAGGAGTCAACGTCACTGCTGGATGAGCTAACGATTATCAACGACGGGGAAAAGAGCATTTCAGTCGACAAGGACAAGTAGGCATTCTTGTACACATAGACAAACTCACAAAACCCTACACACACACACACACTCACACACACTTACGCACACACTTACACACGGTTACAGTTTGAATGTACCGTCTGTCTGTCCTTTGCAGATCTGCTGACTGTGCTCTTTTGCCATCCTTTGACCCTGAAACTGTTCTGCAGACTGGTAAATATGATTTTCTCTGATTGAAAACTCATTCACACTCAAATGAGACGCACACAGCCGTTGCTAAGTCTACTATGATTTAAAGCCATCGGTGGAAATTGCCCTGTTAAGGTTTTAAAGAGTTATTCAGGGTTTAAATTCCTTTGTAATTGGTTTATATTTTGATGGTACAAACAGTGATGGTTCTGAATTTATCAGAAGTTATAACATAAGCCAGTGTTTGCTTTTAGGGAACAATTTTACATAAGAAAATAACCAAATCAAGGACTAACGTCCTTTTTCCTGTATTGCACAGCGATGACTACAGTATCTGTGTGGTAAATTGCAGAAAGGTTCAGGTCAAATGAGCAGAGTGAGGATAAAGGATTCTTTAATGAAGCACAGACATTATGCTCCACTGAACAATCTCTTTATTTTCCTCAAGATGCAAACATGCTCTCCTCTAATACAAGGGAAATTAATTGTTGAGCTGAGTTTTTCACTAAGAAATGACAGCAACTGTCTGCTTAACACACATCTTTTAGAAGCACATTGCAGAAATGAGCAACAAAAAAAAAACATCCCTTTTCTATCTCAAAGGACAAGTAACCCTGTGATTAATGCTGCTGTTACTGCATGTATATGGGGATGGATACTAGCGTGCATCATTAGTGGTGTTATAGAAGGTTATCATCCGATAATATAAAGCTGTTTTCCACATCAGATACTTTGACTTACAGAGAGCAGCAGTTCCATTAATTCTATTAACACTGGCTGAGATCCTTTCAGAGCTCCAGGAAAAACTGGCAATAAACCAGCATGCACAACAGCAGGACCCTCCCTCAAGTGGGAAGCAGCTATTATTAATTGATCTGCATGTTTCTGCTATGGGTGAGGGCTGCATTCCATTCAGAGGAGGTTCTGCTTTTGCTCAAAACCAACTATCCACACACACAGCCTTATATAATATGTTAGAAATTACCCCCCATTTATTTAAGTATTATATATAACTCAACTGATTCTTTAATGTCAGCATTTTGTTTGCAAAAGGTTTTGTTTACCTCCCTATGAGTAAAGATGAGCACTGGTTGTTAAAATGTAGTTCATTTTGCAGTAATATTAGGTATTTATGATATGTGAGGAAAGGGCTTATGGAGTGTATTAAAACAGACCTTAAAAGGTGAGAATCTCTCCCAGAGGAAACTTGAAATTAATTTGTATTTTTAAAAAAATCTAAAATAACCAATCTCTGGTGTATACAAGCAAAATACATGAATCATCTCTAAGCGTTTCTAAGCTACAGTAGTTATTGAAAATGCGTGACTGTGGATCCTAACTAAGTGATGATGTGACCTGTGGCCTGAAGGAGGAGAGAAGGCGGTGTCGATGATAATAACAGGCTCATCTGCCGCCCAGACCCCGGAGCCAAACAGACACTAACGATGGGGAACTGTCGGGTGGATGTGTTGACTGTACAGAGCAGACTGTGTGTGTTTCTGAGTTGGGTGGAGGTGAAAGGAGTCTTTGTTTGGTAGTACCACCATCCTCTCTCCACCAGCTCCTTTCATAATCTAACAGCATGTAAACAAACACTGATGCATTATTGTTTTCACACAGCCTTTCATGACAGCCTTTGAAACCTCAGCCCGCCTCTCTGCGTCCATCTGTCTGTCTGCAGGTCACGAGCTGCTGTCTGAGCTGCAGCAGCGTCGCTTTAACGGCTCAGAAGGAGGAGGACAAGCAGGTGAGGAAGCAGCTGTCACTTGTAAAGATGTCCCTGCACAGGGACAGATGGGAGGTAGAAAGGCATGTTGATTCCACTGTTTTACATTATACATGGGAAACAACAGTGTGACCCAGTGGGAGTCAGTTATGGGGTGGTGGTGTGGAAGGATACTAGAAACCACAAGATACACAGTAATTGAAGCTTAGGTAGAAGTTGACCCCTGGTTCAATTTGCAGTGACTTAAGAAGCACAAGAAACATTAGAAATTTACTGGCCTAAAGTTTAACATCCTCACAATCCACCTTTCAAACCTGTTCTTTGTTTAGCATGTAACAAAGGCTGTTGGCCTCTTTTCTCCCATATTCATAGCAAAAAAGATGACCGGCAGAGCCGTGGCTCCGACAGAGAGCAGCAGAGTGCAGAGGAGCATGTTTTTAATTGTAGATAGGTTATTAAATTATAGAGATGTGACAGAAACTTTAAGTTTGTTAAACTGTGGCATTAAAATGATGTAATTTCACATTTTTGGATTTTTAACAGTGTTTAAACTCTATTTTTTCTTCTTTTTAAATAAGACAGTCACCTACTGTAAGTAGATTTTAAAATCAGACTTTTAGCAGACATTTCCAACTCCAGCTACAGTTTTCTGAAGGAATTGGCTGCAAGAATCAGAACGCTTTGGGGACTGGAGCGTGAGACAATACGTTTTGTTGCCAGAATTCAGTTATGGGTAAATTGTTGACAACACCAGCTACATTTTTCTTTGTTTCTTTTCTTTTACTGTAGTTTTTTGGCACTCTTTCAGCTACAGCACATTATTTCTTAGCATTACATGATTAGTGTTATCTACTTCCTGTAGAAAGTCGCATTATATTTAGATGGAAACCCAGCTAATGTGTTTTCTACATATTTTTTATGTCACAAACTAATTCAAATGCTACAAAACGCCGAGAGCAGGCATTTTTTGTTTAATTATTCTGTTATCTTAAAATGACAATATTGTTTCCAAGTAAGTTTGTCTCCAGAATCTCCAGAAATGATCTGTTTGTTGAGATTAAACCAACTGTACCGGGTATAAGAGATAACAAGCTTAGTTTTCTAGCCATGATAAAATTATCAAGATGTGCTTGAAATTAAGTAGTTAAAGTATTTAGTTGGTAAATGTAGTGATTGGTCTGTCTATAACAATAGGTCAACTTAATATAATTTCAAGTCAGCCTGAGATATTTTATGATGACTCTGGGAGTGAAGGGTGGCATAAAGTATCAGGCTAACTACAACTAACTACAAAAAAAAACTAACTCAATTAAAATGAACAGGTTTTTTGTCTAAATCAGGTTTCTGTTACTGTAAAATATAGATTGTGTTTATGATTTTGAAACTTTGTCACGTAAATTTGACAGAGGCATGTAATATCAACTAATGAATCAGACATCGTTTGTATCATCAAAATGCATTTTCCCTTATCAAATCTACTTTTCCTTTTCTGTGAACAAATATCAGGAAACATCTAGAATCAGTTTATTCTTTTTCTAAAAAACCAAACAAACATGTAAGGTTCATATTGCCACTGTTTTCATGTTTTTTGTTCACCTCGTATAGCTCATATGTTCACATGTCTTGTATTTAACAAGTAGGAGAAAAACAGAAAGAAATAAAAACATTTTAAACAGCACATTTTAAACAGCACATTTTTAGTGGCATCGTATAAAGCGGCGGTGGAAGTAGCACATATGTTACACAAGCTTTTCTAAATGCATGTTGGTAAGAATAGGTGGACATGCTTGGAAGTATTGTAGACTCCTAAAGAAAAGGTATTTTCATTAACCTGAAAAGAGCTATTTCAGGCACGTATAGATAAGTGATCAGGACCTGACCTAAAACCTCAGAGGTCCTTTGCCTGATCTGTCTTTTAACCTCTGACCTGTAGGCCCCGCCTGGTGCCCCATGGAAGAGGAGCTGCTGGCTCAGCCTCAGGTGATGAAGCTGTTGGACTCGCTCAGGGAGCAGTACACTAGATATCAGGAGCTCTGCAGGCAGCGAAACAAGCGCACCCAGCTGGATGAGATCCACGCCAAGGTCATGCAGGTAAGACGCCGTGCATCAGTACAGCGATTTTATCTGTAAACAGGAAAAATGGGCCTTAAAATGCATCTGGTGAACAATAGCTGTTTGCACTTTTAAAGCCGAAAGTTTATATATTTATATATATTTTTTTCTCCAGGCTGGATAGGATTAAAGACTTTAACTGTAAAGTCAAGCAACAAAGAGACTTGGTAGGAACATGAATATATACATATCTGTATTACTCTGCAGTGAGTCTATGCAAGACTTCTGACCTACTCAGAAACTGTGTCAGCGAGCAGCCTCAATGCCCCAAAGCTCCTCACTGCAAGTATTAGATTCTCTAGTGACTGGAGGTCCTGCAGCCAAAGGGGCTGATGGGTAACAACCACTGTCTTGGAAATGAGCCTGGGGTTGCTATAGTAACTGTAACATGTTGGTCGCTAGCCTGGAGGATTTGAGGTGAGGGGTTGGCCTAGTTCTGGATCGAAGTCTGCGTGTGTGTTATATATGCTCTTTAAGGCATCACTGACCTGATAAATAGAATCAAGTCATGATCCTGACTTGCACACATCTGCACAATTACATGTGTTACTGCACTGGGAAATTAGGTGATGAAGATTTCAGCTTTATAATAGACAACCACACTTACAGATGACTGATCACATCCACAAAACAGATCACTGACACCAGCTGTCCATAACAACTGAATATGTTGAAAATTATGTAAGCTTTTAAATGGACACCAGTTTAAGTCATGAAGGCAACTTTTTCGTGTGATGCCATTTTTAACATCAGCATCCTATAAAGTTTCCCCAGACGTCACATCTTGAATAAGTCGCATCACTTACAAACACAATGTGTGGTGTTTAACAGATATGGGTCTGTACCAAACAGAGGGGGTCCCATGGAGTTCAGTGAAATAAGATGTAGGATTCGGTGGTTTTCGACTTGGGAGTGAAATATTCTGCAAAGGGGACAAGCTGGTCCACAACGAGCGCGCAAAATGCCAAAAAGTTATATTTATGAAAAGATGTTCTCACAGTAAACATGAAGACAAACTAAATCCTAACTAAATCCAGCTTTACATGGATTGTGTGTGAGCTCTGTCATCTTGCAAGTGGAGCCTGGGAGCCCCCTGCTGGTTGCTCCACCGCACTGCAGCATCACCTCTCAGTTTACTTGATCCTCTGCTTTCATGACCACAGAGTAATGTGTGGGCCAGACATGACTCCCTGTAACTGCCCTTTATGCTTAGCTTTAAAATATGTCAATCAATGTTAGTGAGTTAGACTTAATGAGACCACAGAGCTTTTAGTGATCAATAACACAAAGAAAATAACACTGATTTAATTTACACAGCTCTAAATTTACAACAAATCTAATCTAAAGGCACTTTATAGGGAAAGACAACAAGCTCGGGACAATACCAACGGATTTTAGTCCAATTCAGTCCGATTCTAATCTGTTTTTATTTATTCTGTTTCCACATTTGTCCATCCATTTAATCCAGTACACCCAAACTCTGTATTTTAGTATCTTTTAAAAAGAAAACCCAGCATGCTTAAAGATTGTAACAATGGGCGTCAGTAGGGAGCCTTTTAACAGGAAACCACTTCCAGTAGATTCAGACTCACGGCCATGTGCCTCAATAAGGGATAGAGACATAAAACAACTGGACAGTAACACCTGCTGAGAAGGGAGAAATTAATGAATAGTAAAGAAAGAATCCTTTAAGTCCTCTTGCCAGAGAGGGCTTTATGCTGCACACCAGGACGGGACAAAGTGGACATGCATGTTAAAGTGCTTAAGCCCCTCTTCCGCTGGATTAGGGTCAGGGGAAAAACTTTAGATTTATGTTACATAAAAGATGGTGTTTACACGCTAGAAAATCCCAAAAAGCTGCTCTGAAACCCTCACCAACAAAAAACCTGAAGGTAAACCTGTCCACCAGGCTTCTTAACAGACTTTTGGTATTTTGACCAGCTGCAGTAGGAAAACACAGGTCAGTGTAAACGATAACATTGATTCATTTTCTGTCTTCTTGCTCATAGTTAGAAGTGTTCAAACTTGCACATCACGATAAACAGGCGTGTAACTCTTACTTTGTCACCAGATAAGAAACTAATTCCTGTTCAAGAAGCTGTACGAGTACTTTAAATAGTTCCTCTAACTTCTCCTGTGACAAAATTCTGCATTTCACACTTTCTTCTCTCAGGTGGTGACCTGGCTGCAGGGTCCTGGGTCAGAGCTGCTCAAGACTCAGCAAGCCATCGGAGACTCTATGCGAACAGCTCAGGCCCTGCAGCAGAAACACGAGGAGATCGAGAGCCAACACAGCGTAAGGAAACACACACACACAAACACACAAACGCACACATCATGTGACAAACTTAAATTTGAAGTTAATTACAGATCTGAACTCTGAAAACAGACTACAGTAAAACTGTAAAAGTTACAAAAATAAATCCCCCGTATTCCACATACCTGTAATTTCTGAAGCCTCTGAGGTCTTTCCAGTAACAGAACATCTGCTGCACATGTTGATTTAAGATGAAAAGACCGGATTTCATGTTACAATCAGAAAATGTCTGCGTGTTCCTCTTTCTTATAAACATGTCTCTCTGTTTCTCTGCTTGTGCAGGAGTGGTTTGCGGTGTACGTGGAGTTGAACCAACAGATTGCTGCCCTGCTCAGTGCCGGGGAGGAGGAGGAAGTGGCGGAGCTGAAGTCCTTACAGCAGCAGCTCAGCGACGTCTGCTACAGACAGGCGGCTCATCTGGAGAGCCGTCAGAACGTCCTGCAGGCGGCGCACAGCTTCCACAGCACTACGCAGGAGGTAGCGCAACGCCGACAAAAATCTAAAGTTCACAACGGCACGTGTTTAACAGTGATTGATGCGTTTGTAAATGACTGTATCTGCAGCTGTCCCAGCAGCTGGACGGTCTGCTGGGCATGCTCTGTGCTGATGTGGCTCCCGCTGACGGAGCATCGATTCAGCAGAACCTCAAACTGCTGGAGGAGAAGCTGCAGACTGTCGGTTTGTGCTCTACCTCCTCTTCTCTTCTCATTCTCCAGAAGTACCTTCATGTTGTTAACTGTTTTTATTTTCTGCGCTGCAGAAGCAGGACTGTCCACGCTGCGTCAGAAGGGCGGCCTGTTGCTGGAGCAGATGTGCAGTCAGCCATCCTGGGCTGTGGAGGAGACGGAGAGTCCAGCTGGAGAGCAGCAGGACAACGTCCAGCAGGTCCAGGGTGTGATGGAAGAGATGCAGCTCCGCAAGCAGAGGTAGACGAAATACCCTTTTTATCTTCAGCTGCATTTTTCTGGAACAAAATAGGTCGGCTGTTTAATACAGTTTTAAAAAAACAGAAACTTGATGAGCCGACCATTTAAAATTGAGCTTTTATACAGATTCAAACTGTAAGTGAGTTTTGTCGGCGTCTCCATTTATGTAACACATTAAAACCAACACAATTTGGTTTTCATTCAAGGTAAGAAAGCAATATGAATCTTAGAATTACAGTTACTGCTATAGGGAATACATAGATGAATATAAATGTAGAAAACATGGCAGGTTTTATGTAGTTTAGAGTTAAAACAACCAACCAATGGATCAAAACAAAAAAGTATTTCAAAAGTGTTTCTGTAATGGACAAAGATGAATGGTTGAATTGTAAAAAACTCCCATCCTGCCTCAGATTCTAGGACTGCAAGTACGAGTAGGTTGGTGTAACTCACAAACCTGCGTGTTAACCTGCACAACAGATCGCTGAAACTGCAGCACTGACATGACGTACGATGAGAACAGAGCTGACTTTCTTGATGTGGATTTGTTTCCTTAGTACTCACACCAAGATGTTGTGTAACTTTATAAGTCTGTGGTGGATAAAACGATCTCCTCTGCAGCCATGTGTTGAGGCAGCAGCTCAGAGACTTAAAGAAACTAAACAAATTGAAAGGAAAGCTGACTGAGCTGAGAACTGCTGTGGATCTGATTATACGGGAAGGATGCTGCAAAAACTGCTCAACACGATGGACAACAAAGAACAGAACAGGAGCCCATGCCTGCCTACAAATTTAACTCTGCATAATGATCGTTGATGAGTTATCAATGTCAACATTGGCTGTGTCTCACAGTCCATGTTATTCAGGCTGATTTGTAAACAACATGTTATAAAACCACCACATTAAAACTATAATGTCGGGTAAGTATGGTAGGTTTAAGTTTAAGCTGCCTGCCAACTATTATGTCAGTTTCAAGAGAAGTTGCCTGTCTGAAGTCCCACAGCCATTCGTGTGTGGCCAGGATGATGCTTCTGTGGGCTGAGGAAGACTTTTATGCTGAAATATTCACTGCTGCGTGTAAGATTCAGTTTATGAGGTATTTATGTGTGTGTGTGTTGTAGGTGTGAAGACATGGTGGATGTAAGGAGGCTGAAGATGCTTCAGATGGTCCAGCTGTTTAAATGTGAAGAAGATGCTTTACAGGTTAGACTCTCACACACACAAAGATACATACACACACTTTTGTGTACTTCCTGTATGTGTTGAAATGATGTTGTGTGTGTGTGCTCAGGCTGTAGAGTGGCTCAGTGAGTTGCTGGACGCCTTGTTGAAGACTCATGTCAGACTAGGCGACGAGTCCCAGGAGACCAGGACCATGCTGGACAAACACAGGAAGTTTGTGGATGTCGCTCAGGTGGGAAAGCAAGATCCCCAGAAGGATATTAATTCATCGGATAGTTAAAAAAAAAAAAAAAAAGATGTTATTTATCTCTTGTTGACTTTCCCTTCAGAGCACCTATGATTACGGCCGCCAGCTGCTCCAAGCGACCGTGGTCCTCTGCCAGTCCCTGCGCTGCACGACTCGTTCGTCTGGGGACACTTTGCCTCGACTCAACAGGGTCTGGAAGCAGTTCACCGTCAGCGGGGATGAGAGGCAGCAGAGGCTCGAGCTGGCTCTGAACTTCCACACAAACGCTGAAAGGGTGAGATTATCCTCCAGGCTCAGAGCAACTCGTAACGTCAGGGCAATGTTTTTGGCCAGTATTGATAAAAGAT
Organism: Craterocephalus amniculus; assembly: GCA_036024015.1. Classification (NCBI taxonomy): domain Eukaryota; kingdom Metazoa; phylum Chordata; class Actinopteri; order Atheriniformes; family Atherinidae; genus Craterocephalus; species Craterocephalus amniculus. The sequence continues at coordinate 12,009 of JAVQJG010226524.1, forward strand.
TAGAGTTAACCTGTTGATGATGAATCCAACTAGCCCTCCTAAAAACAGAGCATGCATTTTGCTTATTTGCAAAATTCTGTGTGAAAATCTGCTGCAAGTCAACTGAGGATGATTATAGAAACATTTGTTTTTACATTTTAATAGAATAGATTATTTTATTCTCTGCAATTTTAGAGTAAAAGAACTGAAAAGAAAGAGCAACATGCAGATGTCAGGGCCCCAAAAGATTTGAGCTCATTGTTGTTCTGTAAAAAGGCCGCTCCCTCAGGATTATTATCCTAAAAAAAGTCCATAATGAACTAACATCAAGTCCAGGCTAAAGGTTTGCTCCTGCAGCTCCAGCCCTAAACACTATGACAGAAGGTCAACCCCAAAAATCTAAAAAGAAGCTTTCTTCTCTTAGATTTTACAGTAAGAAGGCTTAAAATCCTCATGCAACAACTTCATTCTTTGATGTGACAAAAAACAAAACAATAATACAGAAAAATATGAAGTAGAGGTAGAAGTGATGGGTTACTACGGCCCAATCCTGGTCCCTCCCCTTGGCCTTTTATCTACATATAGCACAGGGAAATGTCCTTTTCTAATAAAGACACCCTACTGAACTTTGTCTCGGCACACCTCACAACCACGGCTAATCCTCAGCCGTGTTGCATCCCACCCGTACTCTGTGTTGATAAACAGTTGTGATTCAGCATCCTCGAAGGAAATATTCTGAAGTAGTTTCTCAGCTTGGCACGGAACTGGAGATGACGGCTCCAGGAGCGTACACAATAAACGTAACTGCGCTACCTAAACGAGTTATAAATATATTTTTTAGGATCAATAGGTTACATTGAACCACTTAAAGCATTAGAGAACAACACCAAACCATCCAAATGGCCCGCTCGTGGTTTGGGTTTTACCTGTAAATGCAACACTGGGACAGGAACAGGATCTTCACCACACTGATTATCTCACTGCATTAATGCGCCTTCTTTTTTGTTTTTTTAAAATGGCTTTTTAGGTGCTGCAGCAGGAAAATGTGGATGTGGATTTCTTGGATGAAGTTGATTCTTCAGGGAAAACTCTGCTGGACCGACTCGCCTTGCCCGTTCTCTTCCCTGATGGGTAAAAATGCGCTCATTTAATGACTTCTCCTCAAACTACAGCCGGTTTTACACTCTGCCATTAATGAATGTTTGCTGTACTGTACTTCATAAAATCCAGACTCAAGTAGTTGTCTTTTCAGGAGCGAGCAGTTCTTTGGGAGTCCCAGCGACACGGCGGCAGCAGCAGAGGGCGTCAGAGAGCGCCTCCTGCTGGTGGAAGAGCGGCGGCTGCAGCTGCAGGAGGCGAGGCTTCACAATGGCGAAGAGGAGGAGGAGCAGATGCTAAACGGGCAGGAGGGACGGTTAGATGTAATCGGAGAGGAACTGAGTGAGAAAGAAGAGCAAGATGAGGAGGAGGAGGAGGTAGCAGGACGACAGGATGAAGAGTCGGAGCGGGTTACACAGGACTGCTAATGGATCTCCGATGTTAAACCGAGCAGCCTTAATGAAGCTTGTAAGTGAAGATCTGCAGATTTATTTTCCATCAAGACTGTTGAAGAGTTTCGTCTGAGAGGAGAACGGCCTCCGCGGGTCGTTCTGCCACCTGCAGCAGTACATTTATCGTAACTCTAACTTTGTCTTTACATTCAGCCTAAATTGCCTCAGTGCTTAAACTTTATGTGCACGAAGATAAACGTGTTGGATGTGATTCCTCCGTCCTGCTTTTCACTCCTCGGAAACATAACAAAATGTAAAATACTGGAATTATTTACTGGAAGAATTAATCCTATTCTCTGTGCTCTGTTGAAGATAATCATCTGTAAAGTTATCGCTTATGGATGCTCCTAACGCATAACCCCCAGAAACCGCTTCCTCCTCATTCAACATGAACAGATGAACATGGTGCTTACTCCTGCTTCTGCAGTCCGTTACATTCTCACCTCCAGATATCTGTCTGATGGAGTTTTACACATCAGGATGGAAACCTTTCTGGTAACATCACCAGAAAACTGGCATGTGCTTTGACTGAAACTAATTGCAGCTCGACAAGAACAAAACAAAACAACATCCAGTCAGCTGTTTTGATGTTGGACTTGGAATCTCCTCATATCCCGTGTAAGATATCCGCCTTATTTCTAGCAGCAGTAGAGAGCAGAGGCACGATCACTTTCATGGTGTAACTGGACACGTTCTCCAAGAAAGAAGATTTCCAAAGCATTCATCACCACCGGGCTGGAAAATGAAGCTTACATGAATGTGGAAAAAAGGTTGAAATTGATTGGCTTCAAGCGTTAGGTCAAACAAATTTGAAAAAAAAAAGGTCCCTGAAGTTCTTTTGACCTGTTTATTACAACTATGCAGAGTTGTAAAATGTTGCAGTACCAGGTGAGCTAACCCGTAGATGCACATAAAAAACTAAAAAGGTGAGGCTTCAAAATAAAGCAGAAAGCAGTGGGTGACTGACTCAGCCATGTTTTATATGCAGGCTTTAAACAAGCCACAACCTCCTAAAGCCACATGTTCCATCCATAATGCCAGCAAAGCATTATGGGGTTAAACATAACATAAATACACACTGATGCAAGAATGTGATGCTAAAAATCTAATATTTGAGCCTTTTGGTGTCAATTTTGTCCTGCTTCATGCGACAAGAGGCTCCATCCCGTTCTTTATGAGTCCAAATTATCCTGATGCCATTGTCTGATTGGACAAACTAACTGCAGCGAGTCACAAATGAAGGGAGATCCCGTACTCGACCATGAATCTTGTGGGACCACGGCTGCTACAAATCTAAACAATAATGAGGTTTACCAGCTGTCTCAGTGCCTACATAGATACTATCAGTTTTTATTAGGATTCTCTTGCACGAAAATGCTAAAATCTAATGTTTTTGTTTTTATAAGGTGAGGTGGACGTTTTTTTTAGATATTGCTGGGAATCTGATCGTGTGAGGATTTTGGCGAGTGTTGGTCAAAATGGAAACGCACAATAAAAATAGAAAAACTGGATTTTTCGGGTGAATTTAAATGTAATTTTATCTGAAAGCCAATGGAGTCGACGTGTCCTCCTGAGAGAGTCTCATGTTCATGATGCTGACAGCTCTGAAGAGGCTCTGTCCATCATAAAGCTGCTGCTCCTCTGTGCCGGGTGATCCGGTCCAGACCGACCACCAGGACTGATGTGGTTGGGACAGCAGCTCTGTGTCCAGAACTGAGAGTGGTGTTTGTTTGCAGATCATTTTTGTATTTATTTGATCTTTTTTTTTAAGCAAACTTTTGTGTAACTGGTTGTTATTTTTCACCAGTAACTGCTGCTGTAACCATTATGGCTGCGTCTCGCTTTCTGTCTTTACGGTTCAACAACATGTACAGTGACGTCAACACATCCTGCTTTAAATAAAAAGGTATTTAAACACTCTAGTCAGTGTGGTTATTTGTTTTATTTTGTTTAATAAGAAAAGAAAACTTGTAGAAAAAGGATTAATCACATCAAAAATTATTTTCTGATAAGTATTTATATTACATTGAGTTTTAGTAGACACCTAAAAGCTACATTAAGATTGTCACTGCTTAATACAAAGTAGTGACTGCACACAGTTGTCTGGATATCTTTATGTAAAATTTCCTGAAAAATTCTAATGCAGCTTTAAGTGAGTTCTCTTAATTTTTGGTTCCCAAACCCTTTCATGCATGCCCCCCTCTGTATGATCCTCTAAATATAAGGCTTGAAAACAGTCCATCTTCCTAAATAAGAAAAATTAATGTGTTTAAGAATTAAGATGTTCAATTTAGATTAAACTCTTTGTTTAATTTTGACAGCCATGATAATAAATGCCAAATTTATTTGATGAATATAGGTTATATATTTTTCACAGTTATCTGGCAACCCCCTGAAATGTTCTCACGACCCACAGTTTGGGAACCACTGCAGGTATTACTTGAGTATTCCCGTCTGATGCCACTTAATACTTCAGCACATTTCCGCAGCAAATTCATTAGTTTTTCTTCAATCCATTTTGTCCAATGTAATGATTAGTTGTTTTAAGATAAAGCTTTAAAAATATATATTGCTGGCACTTCACGTAAACTTTGCCTGGTCTAGACTAGATGTCTCTACATTAGGAGATGAGGGGTGCTGGAGAAGAGTACATGTTGTTGGAAATAAAGTCAAGTTCAATTTTTTTTCATAGCAAAATGCAAAAAGCAGCCCCCAAGAAGCGCTGATACATCGGCAACAGTTTCAGGTTAAACCTTTAAAATTTAACATTTCATTCAAACTTAACCTCTTCCTACACAATCACAGTCATTCTGACATAAACACCCAGTCATCTTGTAAGTTTAATAATGAAGTTTATTTACATGTTGCCACCTCCATGAATGAATGTATCACTTTATTGCATAAATAAATCTGTAGAAACATGCTGGCATGAACACTAAAACCAGCGAGCTCAGCAGCAAAACTGCAATCTATGCTGCCACCACAAGAGGGCGACTTTGCTGCTTTTCCAGCACTGCCTTCAGTTTGACCTAACTAGAAAAAAAGCTCAGTATCTTTACTTTTGGTCACTATAGTTGTTTGTCCCCGGGGTTATAAACTAAACAATGAAGTTCTGATGGGAGCATTTTTTCTGCCATCCTCCAGGAGCCTTGATGTGATGCAGATGTAGATGCTGATGGAGCAACACTGCTGAGCCGACGAGTAGATGGAAGTCTTTACAGTGCTGGAAGTCAGACTGGGTCATCGGCGGGTTTCCTTGTCCAAAAGGTCTTTAGCTTCGTTGATCTTAGTTGCAAGATAAGGTGACCCACCTACACACAGACAAACATGTTTTAACATTATGCTGTGTGATTGAATGTAAATAATTTCACATTTCTTTGTTAATTATGAATGCACCAAACAGTTTGAGCTTTCAATGTGAACTCTGATGTCTAAACAAGCAACAGGTTAGTCACTGATTAGTTTGTTGTTAATTGTTTGAAGAATTGCATGTTTTAATCAATCTTTCTCCTGATTAGATTCTTAATTTCTTACATTTTAGTGCCAGACTTGATAACTGCTGATTATATTCTTTTATATGCTATTTGACTAAACTTTCTATAATATTACACTTGACACATCACGTGCAAACACAACAGACAGTTGAAAGCTGCTGTCTGAAGGATTTAGTCAACACAAACCAGAAAAACTAAAATTTGGCCTTGGTTGAAGGAAACTTTGGCTGTAGGAAAGATTCTGAGTTACCTTTATCTGGATGGTTCAGGATCATGATCCTCCGATGCGCTTCACGTACTTTGGCCTTTGTGCTAGTTGGGCTGAATATAACACAGAAGTGAGCAATTTAGAAAAAAATCTTTCCTCTGACACAGAAAAAAATGTTAAAAGACACACAACCCCCACCTTATTCCAAGAATGAGGCTGGCTTCTCGCCTGGACATCTTCTGCTCAAAACCTCCTTTGTAATATGACGAGAAGGCCTGAAGTGACAAAAAATAAACAATTATAAAATAAAAAAATCTCAATAATAAAATAATAATGATATTATATCTTTGTATATATGTATTATATACTATTTTATTATATATTTTATTAATATGCTGTAATAAAAACAATGAAAATAAATAAATATATATGCATATAGTGTTATATACCCACAGGAGGCACACATTATCAGAATCTGAGGTGTGCACTGGCTGAATCAGGCCAGATGAGCATGTCACAGCAGATGTAATTACGATTAAATAATTACTCACAGCTGAGGGCATCTTTTTGACTGTATCAGAGAAAACTTGCCCGAGAGGCTTCCACAACTGGAAAGCATAACGGCCTGTGGATCAAACACAAGTTTCATGAGGAACAAAAAAAGTCCTGCACACATCAGTAAAAAATTCTTTTTACATTTTGAAACTTAAAAAAAAATCAAATGTAGTTTTAGCAACATGAATGATGGCAAATGAAAAATAATGCACATTATTATATTGGGACATCAAATTATTCTCACCAGCAAATCCTGCAGCAGCAACCCCGAGGCCAACCGCAATTAAAGTCCCACCCTGTTGAGATGATAATCACCAGCCCTGGTTAGGCTTCGTTGTACATCACAACCACATAAAAGATATGAGCAGCAGCTTCGATACACCATATGTCACACACTGTTCATAGAAGAGGAAGTTTGATTTTTATCCGACAGCTACTTGTGTGAAGTTGCTTCTACGGTAAAGATAAGAAACCCCAGTGACGATCTTCATGTGTCAAGTATTTTGGGTAAGGGGAAAAGAATGCTTATAGAGGATTAAACCTGAAACAAATACACATCAAAATGGTTTAAACTCTAACTTTTAAACACCAGATAAAATAATAATAATAGCGCGTTTTCCATTTGCCATAAAAGTAAGCATTTTATCAATACAGAAAATAATATGTGAATATGGCATACATAACATTAAAAAATATTATACCATGCCTTACAATTCTCCGCATTGGATGAGATTTCTAAACTTTGCACAAAAATAGGGAAATTTGTGTTTGGTTGCTCATTTTTCCCCTTTAATAACACAAACTGGTATTGTGTTATACATCACTATGGGGCGGCTGTGGCTCAATGGATAGAGCCGTCGCCTACTAAAGCAGGAGGTTGGCGGTTCGATTCCATGTCGAAGTGTCCTTGGGCAAGACACTGAATGTGCCTATCGGTTGTATGAATGCGTGTGAATGGTTATGATCCAATATAGGTGCTGTGTGAATGGGTATGAATGGGTGAATGAGAATTGTCATGTAAAGCGCTTTGAGTGGTCTGTGACTAGAAAAGCGCTATACAAGTACAGTCCATTTACCATATAGTGGTATTACTTTTTCTTTTAAAGTGATACTTTCCTCTTAAAAGGGGACAGTACAAGCAATTTGGCTTGTAATATTTTTTTGCAAATATCAAGTATCCCGTTCATATATACATATTTTATCTTAGTCTTATCATAATCATATCCAAATGAAAGTGTTCTCATACCTTAAAATGAGTTATTTATTAATATATATGTTACAGCGTAAACAGCTGAAAGTTTCCATTTTACATCGGCATCTTTAAAAACAAAAAGTAGCCAAACAAGACAAACCTTTCAGCTCTACGAGTTTTAGCAGTGAATCTATTGCGTTGTTAGGGGAGGAGGAGGAGGTAAAGCAGCTGACCAGGGATTGTTTGCTTTGTCTTGTTGCATTGAATTAGAGGACCATCCATACTCTTTACCAAAGGAGTGGGAGGAACAATAACTAAGAGAAGAAAAAGCAATAATGACTGGGAGAGAACGAGAGTTTACATCTGCGTAGCTTACCAGATGAAGATAATTCATGAGGGAGAGGAATGTAAAAACTTCAATTCAATTAATCTTTTATACCAAATGCCAGTGGCATTCTCAACTTCACAACATCACCAATCCACAGAACTTGACTTGATCTGGTGCACGGTTGCTTCCGATACCTTTGAGATGCATTTGTATTTTTGTTTCTTTTATTGCACCCATACTGTATTGTGAGGTGCACACATACAACATACACGGTGAGCTGAAGAATATTTTATACTTTGATGGACAATAAAGATATATTCTATTGTATTCTATAGCAACTGGTCTCCAAACAAGACTGAGTTTGACACCCGGGGTTAAACAAAGTCAGTATTTTCAGAACCAAATACTAATTAGAGTACTTTATATTTTCAGAGTAGGATTATGGCAAGATGCCGAAAGTCTCTCCTCCTTCTGTGGCTGACTGCAAATGTTGTACCTATGATGGGAAATAAACCTGAGGTCTTGGAAGAACAGGTAAAGTATTAAAAGTGCCTTACTGTGCTATTTTTACCTCTCTATAATGTTACAGTGTTGAATCCTTATCAGACAAGTGAGTGTCATCGCTTTTTAAAATCACATTAACGCATGCTCAAGTGTCCCAGGGTGTCTCCACATTCATTTGCCATGGTGCTGAAAACAAGAGGTTTCAGAGAGTTCCTTCTACTCCAATTATTGTGTGACATCCCAGAGGGAATAGCTAAGTTTTGGACCATTTTCTGTGTTTTTCACATTCACGGGAAGAAAACCCCTGCCACCTTTGCTACGCAGTGTAAGGCGGAAGATAGTGTGGACACAGCAATGCTTTCGTTATCAAAATAAAAGCTTCTACGGCTGTAAGGGAAAGCTACACTTGTTCACGTTCCAGAAGGAAAAACCAGCTAGACATTAACAGAACAAATATTACTTTTGGAACCCAGCCATAGAGTCGCGCCAGTGTTTCTACCGGACATCTGCATTTTACTGCAGACTGCTGGAGAAGTGAGGACTGTGCAGCAGGGGATAAGCACCAGGCTTCTGCTGAGAGGAATTCCTACTATCAAGGACTGTCCTTCTGATTCACAGCAATAAGCTGTTGTCAGCTTTGTTTCATTAGTAAGTGTGCGTCCAACGTCAAACTTGTCTTAGCTATTAGCATCAATAGCTTGTATATAGAAGTGTGCTACAGAAGTTTTCCTCCTCTATTAGCATCATGCTACATTTATCTCATGTCCGGGGGTTGTAAAGATATAAAAGGCTAGTGAAAGACGGTAAATAATGTTATATGGGACTGTGGATGGTAAGCAGAGAAATTACCAAACAGATGCACTTTGCTGCATTTGTTGCTGTGAGTTACTTTATTCACCCTCATTTTTGGGTGTGATTGGGGCTTGAACGGATGGATGATCTGTGGTGGCATTGGAAGAATTTGACTTAATTTTGTTTATGAGTGTTTCTGGTGTATTTCTGTGATGGTAAAAACAGCTGCTGTGCATGCACCCAGTGTTGTGCCGAATCATCTGGCCTGTATCAGGGGGGAGGCAGGGCTTAATGCATAAGACTCATATTCCCCTTGTGTCTGGTACAGGCTGATCTGAGTGTCTATGAAGAAGAGTGATCTAAAATAAATAAACGGGTTTGTGAAAATGCTGGATCAATTCCTACACTAGTGGGCTCATAGATGAAGATTAATTATCCTTAAATGAGCATAATATGCACACTTTAAAGTATTGTTGTTTGTTTTGTTTTTACATCTTTGGGTCAGATTTTTATGCTTATGTAATATTTTTCAAAACTGTTTGTCTTTCCATCAGCTGGTCAAAAATCTAAGAAACAAGCATTTACCAGTCATCCCTTACAATGACAACAATGACAATGTAACCACGTTTGTGATTGAGGAGAACTTGATTACTCTAAGTAAGATAGACCAACACGCTTTAGCTAGCTATCCCACACTGGAAGAACTCCACTTGGGTGGCAACCGGATCATAACTGTACCAGCCAAGTACTTCTCTGGACTACAGCATCTCAGAGTTCTGTCTCTTGCTCGAAACAAAATCAGCAGGTAAAAAAGATAAAGAAAATGGAAACAGTATCTTTTCCTATACCAACAACAAATACAAAGATGGTTTTGAATGTGACAATAAATCATGTATTGTATTGGTTGTTGCAGGCTGGACTACAAGGCATTTTCTGGACTGGTTTTCTTAAAAGAGCTGGACCTATCCCACAATGAACTGTCAACCCTACCCACGCAGCTCATCACAGTGCTAACAAACCTGCAGGTAAACTTTACATACCTTAGTTTGCTAAAACACTTAAAGTGGAATTCTGAGGAATAATGATCATCTATATATCTAAAAATTATTGAGGACCAGGAGAGTCATCAAAAAAGCAATGTAGCATTTTCGTGCTGATTAATTAATTGTGAAAAAAATAGTGTTTAAATAAATGAAATTTTAAATTCAACAATTAAATAGTACAGAAATATATCAAATTTACAAAGCATTTTAGAATTGCCCATTTGAAATTAATTAAATAGGAATGACATCGTTTTTTCATTTATACATTATTAAATCCTGCAATTTGAAGATGCTTTTCCAAATCCTTTTTCTAAAAGCAGAATTAAATGACCCAATTTATAAATCTGGATGGAAATACCTTTACATATCATACATTTGAAAACAGTCATTCCCTTTTCCATTCCATTTACATTTCGCCCTTCCATTTTCAAATCCTTTTTGCAAACGCATTTGCTAAATGGTTTACTTCCTTTCTGTGTCTCTTTCCATAAAATGCTTAACATTGACTTCTTTTTATATCATTTCATTGTTGAAATTGAATACATATTTTTATTTCACAATTAATTAATCAGCATGAAATTACTGTATTGCTTTTCGATGTCTCTCCTGGTCCTCCACAGAAAATCATGAATAATTATAATAATGATAATTAAAAAAATACTAAAACTAAATTTAGTTTTAGTATTCTAAAATCAGAAAAGAGTTAAATGATGCAAAAACTGTACGAAACCACTCATATCCACTATTTTATGAGCTATATAATTTCTATAAGTGGGTTATAGTTTTCCGCGACCCTGAAATAGATTAAGCGGTACAGAAAATGGATTGATGGATGGATGGATTATTGTTCTTACTATAATCAGTGTGAAATGGTTGTTTAACAAAACCAAAAATGTATGGCATTGCGCATATGACAAAAAGTAGGCATAATTAATGCAATTATATCTAATGTTCTTACTTGTGTATGGCATATGATTAAATATAATGTCTCATTTTTATGCCATAATTTCACTAATTTTATGTTGTTACTCATAAATGGATGGACAGGTAGGAGGCACCCTTTTCCTTCCAGCATAAAAGGAAAGCATACATCACCATGGAAACAAAACAACACCCATGTAGTGCTCTGGAACAGGTCGCCAGGCTCACCAGTTACTTTACTTTTTCCCAGCTGTCAATGAAACCATACAAATTCTACAACCATTCCAATTATATGAGCTATACTATAATCAAAATAGTTTTAAGTGATACCACAAGTCTTTAAACCTCATTACATTGCCACATTTGTGGAGCATTGCAAACTTGCTAGTTGAGGGGTGAAAGCATTACAGAAAGCATCCTCTGAGTGCAAGTGTGGTAAGGGAGCTGCACTGCACAAGACAGGAAGCACTTAAGTCCTCTACATATTCCACGAGAAGCGAGAACTTCGTTCTTGCTCTCGGGACTCGACACTTACTGACACATCGAGCTGGTCAAACTTTTTTCTCCAGGGTCTCCGAGAAGTGTTGCATGATTGGTAGGACATGTGAGGTGTCATAGATAAGGAGTGGAAGCATAAAAGGGGACATAGTGACTTCCACATTTCTACTGTTACGAGAATGAATGAACAGCACAGCTGATCAATGTAGTGAGAGTGTAGAGAAAGGTTTCCACCACACGGTAAATAAAAACATGGATACTGCCACATGCACAGTCCTGCACTGACACTGACCAATTTTCACGTAAAATAAAAAATAACCGGGTCAACAGGTTCGTTGCACAGAGAGACAAAGACAAGCCCTTGCAGTAATATCTGCCTTGTCTCATACACTGCTTCTCACGGAGTATGGGATGCCCTGCTGAAATGAATGTTTTTTCTCGCTCTTGCGGCCTCGAGAACAAGAACAAATTTTTCGCTTCACGTGGAGTATGTAACAAGTTTTAGCTTGCGTGGTGAAAACAGCACAGAGGATTGTGGGGAGTCCTCTACTTCTCCTGGTCTCAATATACAACAGCCGGGTCCAGAGGAGGGCCAGTCGTATAGCTGCAGACCCCATCCATCCAGGACACCAACTGTTTGTGCCTCTTTCCTCTGAATAGAGGTATAGGAACACCATAACCCACACAAACAGAAACACAGAATTTTCCCCAGAGCTGTGAAAAGAAAATTCCATTATGGTAGCATGACAATTAATGCTTCTTGATTCTTGAGAAGTCTGCTCACCCTCCACACTATTAGGTGGACCTTAATATGGTGGAGCCTCCACATTAATAGATGGTTGGTGTGTAGGGAGCAGTCTGGGATTTAGTCAAATACAGGAAAAACTGTGGTGATGTAATTTAGGACATGAGTGTAAAGAAACAGTCACTTGCCGGATAAATCATCTTATATTGATTGCTGAGAGAATCCAAAATGCTAGAGTCAACAAATTCCTTTAATTTGTCAAACAAAAACTTATTTTCAGTGTTATCTCAGTATCATGTGGAAGAGAATAACTGTTTCTGTTACAGTGGATGTGTTATTTCTCTAATATCATTATCTTGTCTAATCCCATCAGATACTGAACCTCCAGGGGAACCCGTGGAACTGTTCCTGTCTTCTGCATAGCACCATTGCCAGCATGGGATCAGCTAATATTACTTTTGGTACCAACATGCATAAATAAACACGATCAAGTCTAATGTTTGAAATCAATTAACCAGTGGAGATATTTACAATTATCCTGCTTAACATGGATTAAATCAACATAAATCATTTAAAACTGCATCATGTCTGACCGTACAGGGGGTCCACAAATTACCTGTGCATCTCCAGAGGAGCAAAGGGGCAGCAATCTTCTGGAGGCTGCAGCTCTCTGTTCCAAATCAACGCCCACTAAACCAACACCAATCTGCAGACAACCTCAGTGTTCAACCATCATGCTGAAAACTACACTTTCATCAAGTCAGAACAACAACAAGAGCACAGGTATGATTAGATAGATAGGCACTTCCTGACATCAAGGTTCTGACATCAACCTTCAACAATAAACCAGCCTAAAGAATTAAACTACCAACATGGTTGCAAAAAGCTGGTTATTGAGCTACTCGGTCATGCTGCAACTTTGCCCCTTGTTGTCATCAAATGTGTAATGTTAAATAAATTGCACCAAGCAGAACCATTATTTCCAAATAAGAAGCATTGGAACAAGAAGTTCAAATAAATGTTGTAAAATTGATGCAAGTGTTGTAGCTTAAGCAGCATATAACATACAGCTGTGAATAAAGAACTGGTACATGTTGGCAGTTCCCACACAGCTTGTGTGTATAGATCACCTTTAAGAGAACCAGGCATAACATGGTGTTAGGAAAAAGTTAGAGAATGAGTAAAGTGAGAGTAGCAAACAGAAACCTTTGGAGTTCTGTCCCCACAGATGGACTGGGCAACCTGCAGCGCCAGAACATTGCGCCGCCAGACATTGTTTGAGAGGGAGCCGTTTTGTTGTTGCAAAAAACAAGTGAGAGCGTAGCCTGTGATGAGCGCAGTCTATGGTTGAGCAAGAGAATCTCATTGAGCGGAGAACAAAATGGATAAACACAGTGACAGTTCTAAAGCTGAGGTTTCTGACAGAGTAAACAATGAAAAGGAAGATTTTCTACCGAAAAGAGGAGCCGTATCTGTCGTGTGGAAGAACTTTGCTTAAAAAAATCCAACGTTGATCAAACAATATTCTACAAATGCTATTGGGTTAAAGATGTAGCCGCAGGAGGCTACACAAGCTATTTGCTTCACCACCTCAGCCACAAGCATGTAGTAGAATATAGGGAATGCACGAAACTACAATCTGCGTCCTCCACGTCTGCAGGTAAAGTTGGCACTGCAGGAGAAAAGGAGAGTCACTCAAGGACGAGTTTGCTAGGTGGACTGGCTACAACAAGAAAAGCAAACGGTGGAATAACATTACACATCATTCACATAGCCAAATACCTCTAAGTACGGTTGAGAAAGACGGCTTCATGGAGAAGATTAAAATAATGGATCCCAGATATGTTTTACCTAGTCAAAAATACTTA